>JABFFE010000484.1:0-46406 GCA_013623625.1 Fusarium setosum | reverse complement strand
GGAAGTGTTGATGTTGGAGAGTTTATGGCTGGTGCGCAAACTGCTGATGGCGTTTCGCGGGTTCCAGAGTGAAGGATGAGAAGGGGAGTTTTCCTCATCCATGTATGGGGGCAAGTTGTGGAAGCCGGGCTCCCTTGGAGTTAGATGAGTTTGGCAGCGGAAGGATAGGGAAGATCTGCGATTGTAGAGTGTGCGCTTCTTGCGCTTGCGGTGCTGCATATAAATGCAGCCCGCGGAAATGAGGAGAAAAAAGAAGCCACCAACGGCAATGGCGGCGATGGAAGTGTTAGGGAGAGTGTATGAATCTTCCGGGGCGAGAGATGCAGATGGGTCTAGCATCCCAATACTGGTCTCGCTGAAAATAGTATCGTTAAGGCCGACAGTGGTACCGGGTTTGGGCCGTTGTTGGCATCCCGCTTCGAGAGCGACCAAGACTAAATCAAGTGTTAGATGCGGCTGTGATTAATCAGACACATCAAGAACTCACAGTTCGAGACGACAGTACGAGTGCTGTCTACCGTGATACAAGCTTGGCATTTGGCGTACGCGTCACCGAGCATGGCTTTGCTGTCGGCATCACAATAGTCGTACTGCTCCCGGTGGTCGGGTTCCGTAATGCCCCCCTTCAAAGCATCGGCGAGCGGACCGCAGGCTTCAGAGGTTATACAAGGGCTAGAGCCCACGCCGGTAGCGTTAGGATACCCAAAGACGCAGTAGTCGAAGGAGTACCGCAGGTTGTCTAACAATAAGCCAGGTTAGAAAACTGTAAAAGGTAAATAATCCGATTGCTTACACAAGAACCAATCCTGATCATTCTCATCTCCATTCTTGAAGGTGCTGTCCTGAAGACAAGCAAGACATCTTTGGAACTTCTGGCCTTTGCTTGTACTCTTGAACTCGTCATCAATACAGACAATATCATCGCCATCAATATTGGACAAGTTGGGATCAGAGTGGTCAAGTCCAGAAGAATCGAGGCAAAACTGGGCGCAGGGCGAGTTGGGCGTGACCTGCAGGGCTGTAGCCAAGAAAGGGAACAGAAGTAAAAGAGACAGGGAAAGAAAAGCCATCGTGGAAGATGTTGGTTGTTGGTGGTGGGCCATTGTTTCGAAACGGAAGTGGTGGTTTCGGTAAGCGACGAGGTATCGACAGTTTTCGAAAAATGAAATCGAGGCCAGGCCAGCTGTGAAACGCCTCAAGAATGAAGGGCAATAAGAAAGAGAATGGAGGCTGGCACAACGAAAACCGTTGGAGGTTGCGTATGAAGGCGAAAAGAGTGTGCCTGACACTCTTCTACTTCAACATGCTTGTTGGAATTGGACAATTATAAATGAAAAAAACCACGAAACACAACAAATTGACGCTGAAGAGCAACGTTTGTAAAAGCAAACGAGTAACGGGAAGGCAAAGAAACACAATGACGGAGGCAAAAGCAAACCGAGGGGCGGAAAGAGAAAGACAGCAAGGGTGGAAACGAGTAGGCTTGTCGTAGTATAAAGAAGCTCCAAACGGAAATTTGGGCGTTGTGACAACAACCCTCTTCTTCCCCATCACCTCGATGAAGGACTGCACCATCTCGTGCCAAGCTTCAGCCGCAAGAAAAAAGCCACCAAAAGAGGGGAGAACCCGACGACTTGGTCAAGGAAAACAAAAGAGGCGGCGATCTAGCTGCCACGATGTGACTTTCCTGTCCATTCTCTCGAGGCCAGAGCCGCCATGTCGACTGTGCCGCATCGACTGGGCTTGCATATTGCTGCAATCGCTTTCAATTCAAGGGTCCAGGACCTCGAGGTCGTCCGCGCAGCGAATCATGGCACTCAGTGGCTTGCGGTGGAAACGGCAGCTGGCGCTTAGCTCTTCAAGCGGACAGAGTGGATGATGGCATTGTGATGATGTTGAAGGGAGACGGGAGTCTGTTCACGGGAGGAATACCCGAGGAGGGATTAGATCTCTTGTTTGTGCCTGGGAAGGCGGGAAGCAAGTCCCTTGGGCAGCGAATCAGCAGTGAGGAAGGCAGTCCTCCTCGCCGCTGGGCGGTTGGGCATTCAGGGGTTCCCGCGGGTCCCAGCGCTTAAGGTTTGCCCTGTAGCGAATGGCGCGTTAGAGGACCGTTTAGTGGGTGCAGTGGCTTTCCTTGAGCGCCTGGACCATGTGTCTGGGCGTTGATGCCCCGTTCCCTCGGGTCGCTCTCTCGATGCGATCGCAGGATGCAAACTCGGGCTCTCCCGTTGTAAGAATTACCACCGAGCTCAAACCAACAGAGCCAGCCGACTTTGAAGAATCTAACAAGTTCCATTTCGTTTTTGATAGCAACCGGAAATTACGGGTATAATACATTAAACATTTTTTGAAAACCCAGCAGCCTGCTCCTCTATCAAACGCCGTTCCCGTCTGTCTATCCCCGAGCCGCCCGGCTCCGTTGCCGTCGTGGTATCAATACACCCCATTTCCCCAACTTTTTTGTAAAACTCCCAATCACAAAAGACCGTACCCAATCGAATACATGCACCTCACATTATCCTCGCACCGCGCATGGAACACCATAAACTCTGCCTTCTCGGCGCTGGTTCCCCCACCGGGGCCCTTCAGCCCCAGCGCCGGCGTCTGCAGGAACGGCTCGGCGCCGCGAACGTACGGACCCTCAATGTTGTTGGCCACGGCGTACTTGACATCGTACGCGTCGTCCGTGTACCAGTTACTGCTAAAAAAGAGCAGGTACCGTCCGTCTCCCACGGCCACCAGGTCCGGCGCCTCGACGAGCGGGCCGTCCTGCTCGGGGATCCGCTCCATGATGGTGACGGGCTCGCCGATGAGCGTGGAGCCGTCGTCGGCCGAGACGCGCTGGAGGCGGAGCGGCGTGGGCGCCGAGCTGTTGAGGGCGTTGCCGTCCACCTTGTAGACCACGTAGCGCTGGCCGTTTGATTCATCGAGAAAGCCGGCCGGGTCGATTGCTCCGCCCTCGTCCCGGGGGCAGATGATGGGTTCTGGGTCCATCTTGAAGGGCCCCGTGCTGTTCTTTGATCGCGCTGTCCCGATGCAGTGCAGACCTTCCGGGTGGTCCCCTGAAAAGTACATAATGTAAGAGTCATCCTTGAGTCGTCGCACGTCAGGCGCCCAGAAGTCGTGGCCACTTGTCCAGCCGTCTTCGGGGAGGGCATCTTGTTGAAGATGAGTCCATTCACCAAAGGGGTCCTCGGCGACGGCAACTTGGATATGGTAGCCGTTTCCGCTTGTTGCAAAGGACACCCATCGACCGTCGGTGTCTTGAACGAGGCATGGGTCGGGAAAGTCGATGGACAGCCGGGGCGCAATTACTTCTGAGCCGTCTTGTCTCCGACTGATATGATGCTTGGGAGGTGCGCCCAGAGTAGGAACGATGGGGGAGTTGTGAGAACTTGAAGAAGAAGAGAGCGTAGGTTTTCTTGAAGGAAGGGCAACGACAGAGTCGAAAAGAGAGACGAAGAGCAGAAAGAGGATAGGCCTCCAGGGGCCAATTGACACAGACATGTTTGCCATCTTGTCCAACAAACTGCCCTGAGATAGGAATCCCCAGCTGGGCAGCTTATAAACGATCGAGTTGAGCCTCAAGCCAGGTTCCTGACGATCTCAGATGTCATGAACGGGTTGATCACTGGGTCTGGATGGCTGATCAACAAGTTGTCTGACGTTTGCCTCTTAGTTGTCGTTGAACTCTTCCAACTTGATTCTCAGCCTCACTCGACCCATAAGATCTACCTTTATATTCCCACCACAAAACTCTCCCAACCGCTTGACTTTATACTCGGGTTCCGTCATGATCGCTTAGACTGTGTCATGACCTCCCCCACCAATTTGACCCGCCAAGCCAACAGCTTAGACGGTTTGGCTAACACGCTCAATGCACCACCATCTTGTTCAGCTTTGCTCGTTTGGGAATCACAACGTTGGCACTTTCTAACCATCTAGGGTTACATAGATGATATTTTTACAACTGTAAGATTAACCAAGGGAGGCCGTGTATGGGCATGGCCTCCCCAAAATATCGGGTGGCTCCAGTCGCGCGTGTCCAAGTAACCGCGCAACAAGGATATGCCGTGGTAAATTCATGCCGTGTCGACGCTGTCATGCGTCTATTAACAGCTTCCAGACCGGACGACTTCAATGCCGCAACGCTACAGTTGCCCTTCCGAGCCCTCAGACCGCTGCGGTGACCGTCCATGTGAAACAGGGGAAAACTCCAGCTCGCGATATCGTCCTGAGTCCTGATTCGTCCAGTGTTTCCACATGTTTCCACATGTTTCCTGGGCTGGTTCCTGAGGATCTGCACTCACATGGCGGAGCTTTTTGAGCTGGCCCAGCATCAGCTTGTAGAACCGCAGAGAACCTCTCCAGCCTGTGGAACCGTACACGCCAGCAAATAATGGCATGCTCATCGTCTCCAGAATAATGTCATCATCACCGAAGCTCGTATGGATGCTTGCCGTAGCCGAACCGATGCCAACGCATGCATTGCTTAGACCATCTAGGCGTTTCAAGCTGATGGAACCTCAGGCCCAGATAAGATCCCACAACACCAAACCCTTAGTGACGATTATATTACCCGTTCGACACGTTATGCATCGCCATGGTCCCTGTCCCTCACACAGGCACAGACACTACCCCATGAACCACCACCGTCACACATGAAGCGGTCTGGTGCACGCTCCAGACAAATTCTCCACTCTCAGGGTCTGTTACTTTTTATCGTCCTTTGCATTGAGTGCCTTTCATCTACTCCTACCAGGATTTTCAAACCGAACGCCATTGTGTCCCAAAAAAAAGAGCTTAAGCAAGAAACAGGGGGACAAACACGATAATATGGTACAGCTTGCAGACCGCCCCATATCAACAGACCCTACGTCTCGGGTATCAGGGTCCGGGTCCGAGCTCAGGTTCAGGTTCAGGTCCATTCCCACACGCAACACCAGGGACCCTTTAGTCGCTGTCGTCGTCCATGGCCTCACCCTTCGCAGCCTTCTTCGCAGCCTTGGCCGCCTTCTTCTCAGCCTTCCGTCGTTTCCGCTCAGCCTTCTCCTCGGCTGTCTCTCCCTCGTGCTTCTTGCGCTTCTTCTCCTTGCTGTCATCAGCAGCCGCGGGCGACGTAGGCGCAGCCTCCTCCATCTGCGTGTCCTCATTCTCAGAAGCCTTAGCAGGAGTAGGAGGAGCGGCGGCAGCGGCAGCGGCCGAGGTGTCATTGACACTAAAGTCCTTGTACTCCGAAGTCCACTTGGCGGGAGTGGCATCATTGGGACGGCCAAACTTGTCGAGCTTGCCATCAGCCTTGAGCTTCTTCTTCTCAAGGGCAACAGGGCCAAGACCCCATCGGCGGGGGTAAAGGTCGCGCTCCATGATGCATCGCTTGACCTTGGCAACAACACCGTGGTCGCAAGTCGACATCTCAACGGTAGACATCTGAGCAATACCCAGAGCAATAGCCTCACCCTTGGTGGTCATGAGGACAACCTCCTCGTGGTGCTCAATGGCAGACTCTGTAAACTTATTAGTCGTTTGAACCAAAGCAAGCTTGTTTGACAGGCAAGAACTTACCATATCGCAGAAGACCAGGAAGCATGAGCTTGGCACCGTAGCAGACAGCGTTCACAGCGCTGTCCTTAACGACCAGACGCTTGTAGGAGGTCAAGAGAGTCTCAAGAGGCGAGATAACCTTGCGCAGGTACGACTCGTCGCGCGTGTTGTCCATCTGCCACTGCGCATCGAGAACATCGTGGAGAGTGACCAGGCCCTTGGTCTCGTCCATGGCACCACTACGCACACGTCGAAGCTCCTGCATGTGGCCACCAACGCCGAGCAGAAGACCCAAGTGGACGCAGAGGGTTCGGATATAGGTACCAGCCTCGCAGCTGACCCAGAAGACACCCAGGTGTCGGTCATTGTCGAACTCGATGAGCTTGCTCTCGTGGATGGTTCGGATACGGAGCTGGCGCTTGACGGCAGAGATCAGAGGTGGACGCTGGAACAGCGCACCAGTGAGGGTCTCGAGGGCGCGAGCGAACTGAGCCTGGCCGCCGGGCAGCTTGTCATGGAGGCGGATGACAGCCACGTACTCCTTTCCGGCACCTTGTTGGGATTTGACGAGACGAGTGGCACGGTCGACGCAAACAATCAAGCAGCCAGTGACCTTGGGGTCGAGAGTACCGCTGTGACCGGTCTTTTCACATCTGTACGAAGCGCCAAGACATTAGCAAAATGTTTCAAGACGCGCCGTGACGCGCAAGTATTCAAGAGGCAAATTGACGTACCGAAGGATGCGCTTGACCCAGGCGACAACCTCGTGAGAGGAAGGGTTGGAGGGCTTGTCGAGGTTGATGACACCAGAGCTGATGTACGACTTGAGGTCGCGCTTGAGAGGCGAGCAGCCATTGGGGATGGGGGTGAAGTGACCAGTTCGAACGAGGACTGTCCAGGTTTTCAAGATCACGAGTTAGCCGTTGAACCCTTGCCAGGAGGTGCAACAAAATTCGCAATTGAAGGTCTTAGGATGGCTAAAGTCCACGAGAGAAGGACGAGGCCAGGACCAGAACCCAAGGGAAGACTCACGCTTGTCGTAGTTCTTGAGGAGGAGCGGCCACTGGCTCGTGTCGACGGCAGGAGTGACCGCCTGAGGCTTGATGGTATACTCGTCCTCCTCCTGGGTCTTCTTCACGACCGCGACTTCCTTCGACATTTTGCCTGAAATGTGATTCCCTTTGCGGAAATCTGAATGATATACCGGGCCGAACGCGACAGATGCTTCTGTATGACAAGAGGGAAGGAACGGAAGAATGAAGTCGTTGGTCTCCTCGGTCTTGCCCGGTGTGGTGGTGGTTGGAAAGCTTCCAAATTTTTTTTTTCTCTGGGCGGATTGATTGTGGGGGCCGGAGAGGAAGCTGCGACCGGTGTGTGGCGGCAATTGGACACTAGTCCAAATGAGGTCACCTTTGACTCACTAGCCACAATAACTTGCCACGGCCACAGTTGAGCCACTGTCTAAATCAGCCACACCCACTAGCCTACAATTCAGGATCTTGCAGCCGGAAAGTCGGGCCTTGCTCAGACATCATGGGCTTGGAATTCACGAATGAGAAAAGGAATTTTTGGGGCTTCCAATATGCAATTAGCCTCAGGGGAGTTCGTGTTATTAGAATTTCCACCTTGGTCAGGTGACTGTGTCCCATAGTGGTGGGTTACCAAGCGTCCTTCACAACTTGGTGTAATGTACAGGCATATATACGGTTCGATCCATCCCCCATAAGACATTGGTATCTCCATCGCTAAACGCCGAGCTTCATATGCAAAGAAAAGGCATCTCATCATCATCACCTACCCCCCATCATAATCCTCAAGGTGAACGGCCCCTTCGCGGGTCTTCCTCATAATAGTATCCATGTTGCTGATGCGGATAAGTAAACCCCTCAGGGAAGTACCCTTGCGGCGGACCAGGTGTCCGACTAGATTCTCCGTTATGATGGATATCATACTGATGAAGCTCGGGGTGGTAGATTCCGATCCCCGCTTGTTGATTCTCGACTGGGGTCATCTCATACTCCTCCTCTTGTTTCCTCTTGCCCTTGGAGCCATTCGTGTTGATGGACGATTCGTCGCCGCCAAGAGCAACTCCGATATGGGGGCTGCTCTGGTTTTGTTGCTGGAACATCTGCGCTTGCTGGTACATCTGTGCGTTGGGGGCCATCACCGGCCAATGGGCGAGGTTCACCTCGGTTGCGCTAACGGGACTGCTGTACTGGGAGGCATAGGGCGATGCATGGTGAGGAAACAGTTTCTCGGATCGAGCGCTTATTGGCGACTCATCCCAGCTCCTGAACGGCTTCTGGCTCAGGGGTGTGTCGCGTGTGTCGCGCCCGTCGCGGGGGATCGTGAGCGGAGTCGGCCAAGACTGGCCCTGCTTGGTCTCGAGCATGTTGAGGAATGCCCTTCTCCGTCTCTTTCCGCGCCAGATGATGGAGAAGCCGAGAACGATCAAGATCAAAACAACACCCCCAGCAGCGATGCCGACCTTGGCCTCTAGAGTCAGAGGACCGTGATCGAACCATTCGGGGTTCACAGAGGCAGTGGGTGTCGGTGCTGTGACGTTGACGTTGTCATTTGAGAATATGCTGCCCTCAGTCGACACCAGAATTCCGGGCTTCGGCCTTTGCTCACATCCAGCCTGGAGAACAGTGATGACTATGCAAAGTTAGTATTCGGATAGACATGTGCCTTGGGACAATAGTAAACCTACAATTAGCGATATAGTTGTTGCCGCCCACTTGCAGACATTGCTTGCATCCGTTAAAGTCGGCACTGTCGGTAATGGGCCAGTCGTCGCAGTACTCATAGCCACCGACTTTCGAAGAGAGGTTCTTGTATGTGATGGCATCGCGGAACGGCCCACAGGCTTTTCTATCGGCACGTCAGTTAAGGATTCGGGAGGCAGGGAAAATGGCATCTCGTACGAGGTCAGACACACAGGTGTGTCTAGAACATCTTTATTATCGGGGACTCCAAACAAGCAGTATGAGGCTGCGTAACGGAGGTTGTCTGGATGATGGCATCTCGTGTCAGCAATGGCGGCAGGATAGCGACACAGGGTGTCGACTCACAAAGGAGATACTCCTGGTCAGTGACATTATCAGATGTGTGGTAGTCGCTGTCTTGTTCGCAAACGAGGCACTGTTGAAACACGATGCCTGCGCCGCTGGTGTAGTCGCCTTCCTGGCAGACAACGTCGGCGTTGGTAGTCGCATCCAGCACGTTGCCGCATAGCGTTCCGCAAGGCGAGTTGTCTGCGACAAGAATGGAAACGGCTGGACCCAGCAGGCCGAGGCCTGTTGTTACCAAAGTCAAGCCACGCATTGTTTGAAGAGTTGTTTGCAAAGCCGCCGGAGACGGTCAAGAAGACGCTGGCCGTATGTCGCAGGTTGTAGAATTGTCGGCGGCAGATGACAGGGCTCGGGACAAAAGTGAAGAAAACGGAGCCCTACGAGGCAGACAGGACCGCTGTGTTACATGCCCAGTCCAGGCGATAGGGCAAAGCTGAGGTTTACTGCGTAGGACCAAGTTTTTGCCGCTGGAGAGAATCTTGGGGGCCGGAGGAAGATCGACCGTAGTTCTTCTTATCTTATATCAGACCCGACACCCAACAACCAAGTTGCTCTCCCCGTTTGTGCAGACGCCGAGGAATTGTGACATACGTCGACAAGTGCGGCGCTTGTTGTGCCTGGCGCGGACGATGAGACGATAATGGGGGAATCTGCTGTTGCAGAGCGGTTACAGGAACTTGGGGGACCAAAAACTCTTTACCAACAAGCCAAGAAGGACGATGGGGTGATGTGAATGATGCGAGTGATGAGTTGGAATGGCGCGGTGACGAGGGAAGCCGCAACCGCCCGCTCACGCACGGCACCGGCGCACAAAGCGCATGGTGATAATTGAGCATTGCCGAGTGTGATTGGGGGCCAGACAGCCTCATTGGGGTTCCCAAGGTGCCACCTCCTCCCAGCCTCCGCAGTGTTGGCTCGAGAATCCATGGTCACAGCGAGTCTCGAGTCAAGAAACAGCTTGTTTCCTGCCAGGATTGGCCTGCAGCAGCGGACGCGGTGTGCTTGGGTCGGTCCTCAAGAGGTCGACTTGTGAGGGGAACCAGCCACTCACAGCGGGCATCACGACAACCGCCCAACCCCATCCGAGCTATGCTGCAAGGGCCCCTCGCCTTTCACACTAGCTCCGGCGGTTAGAGGTTCAATGATCGATCGCCCAGCCATGTCCCGCCCGTCCGACCCCGGTCTAGCGTCCTGAACCGGATCAAGGGTCCACGTTCCCGATGCCCTCAAGACCTGAGAGGCCGACCCCAGCATAGCCACCAAGTGCTTGCAGGAATCTGCTCGTATTGTTGCGGCGCAAATCTGCTCGAGTTGTTGGTGCACTGTTCTCTGTGAGCCAATTGCGTCGTACGACGCTTTTTGCCGTATTTCCGGGGGCACACGATAGTTCGTTGGTAGTGTAGATCACCAACTCCAATCAAAGTGAGAACAAAACCTTGGCCGGGAGTTAGGTAAGCATCTTAAGCACGTGGGATGTCATTGTTCCACTCCAGAGCGAGGAAGGACAGATGCTGAATGCTTAATCAGCTCAAGTCAAGAGATTAGGCAATTTCATGGTTATTCTTGCCGTTCTAATTCATCTGCAGGCACCGGACCCTCGGCCCCGCTTACGGAACTGCCGGTTGGGATTGACGCCGGACTCGCTCGGGTTCTCTGGCACGTATCAACTGCATGTATGTCTGTTGGTTGTTGGCCTTTTCCTATACCAGCAGGCAGGTCAGGCAGCCCAGTTTTAAAAAAAAAACCTAATATTATTATACATAAGAAAAGGCATTATACCCAATGCCTTGCATTATAGCACTCAAAGCAATAATAAGTCCGTAGCTCGACCAAGATGATTAAAATGACCTACCATCTCCCTCCGTAGGCAGCTTCCCAATTCCTTCGTCTTTATCATCTGCATTTCATCTCTTTATCTAAAAATTCTTAAGGGTGAGAAGCCGGCATCCGGTCATGTTCTTAGTTTAAGCTCTGCAGTCGCAGATGCAATGCTGTACTGCATAAGAGTTTACTTTCGTAATTTCTACAAACCTTAGTACTGACTCACAAGGACAATTAAGACATTATAAAAGAATTCACTCCTAACCTAGCTGAATCTTTCTCTTCATACCCTAAGCATTTACCATGTTACCCAAAAGCTCCTCTAAACAACAACAAATACTACCCTGGGGCTCTTCTAATCATCATGATTCCCTACAATACAAGCATGTCAGGTGCCGCCAAAGACGTCACCGTCGATAGCATCTCTAATTCCGACATAGATATCGGGAAGGAGCTGACCGGGGCTCTCAACAACTACACTAGCACACATATGCCATCTGGTGATGCATTTTGCAACCGGGACCCTAAAATGTTCACCAAAATCGGTGCCGGCGCGTGTGGTGCCGTTTTTTCTCAAGACGGCTCACCGAGTCTGGCCATTAAACTTGCCAAAGATAGGGAAAGAGATGACCTATGGAACGACTTTCTCATGCACAAGCTCATCGCCGAGGCGTTCAAGACCCACGGCATCACCACAGTCAAGATCCCAGCATGCCACGGATTCATCCCCAAAGACCAACAGGAATTTTGGGACAAGAACCCAGGCGTCTACGAGGCAGCCGAGTCGGTCTGTCAGCTTCCAACCCATGGGTTGATTACCGAAAGAATCCAGCCTGTGCCTATCAACATTCGACATTTACTAATCGGGAGATTCTGCGCCGACTCGGGGAAGACATTGGCCAAGAATGATCCAGCGAACAGAGACTGCCTAGTGCGGATATATCTTGGATCTCTTGGGGGCAAGGCTCGCGGCGCTTTCTTCTCGCTCCGCAACTTCAAGCTACACCTCAATCACATGGTCGAGTTGAAGTTGAGCAAGGGATTCCTCTCAACCATGGCATTCCAAATGGCTACTGCCCTTGCAGTCATGCATTGGGCAGCGAAAACGGATGCAAGAGATGTCGAGTTCGCGCTCGGTGATACAACCGAGCCTGGGCCCAGCATCAGGGCAAGCGAAGCTGCCGCTCTTCCACCAAACTCTTGGTCTGGACCGCCTAGCGACAACCTCGAGGATTTTTACCACCACAAGACCACTCTGTGGCTTCTAGACTTTAACCAAGTGAGGTCGATTACCATGGACAAGGCTGGAGTTTCCCAAGCCGTTGAAGCGTACAAAATAAACGACCCCTATTATCCGAGGCCGCTCCAAGATGACGCCACTGCAAGTTATGTCTGGCAGGTCTTCGTACAAAACTATCTTTCTACAGCGGGCAATATTCTCCAAGAATGTTCAGAAACGACACATGAGCTACCAGCGCTGTTTGTGGAGGGAGTCATTCAGATGCAGAAGGAAAAGCGGAAACCATGAGGAATATTGGCGCGGTAACTAGCTTTGTTTTGTTCTTAGCAGTCAATAGCGTATACCCGGATCAGAAAGACGGTCAGTTTAACATGATCAATTGTTATTATTTACCTAAAGCTCTCCACAACTCCCGACTTACACCTCCAATGCTACCTATTCAACAAGCGACATTCCAGAAAGGACCGGATTAATTTTAGCAAAGCAAACAAAAGATATCCTAAAAGAGACTGTCGACACGGTGTAGACGTGCGTATTTCCAAGCCGATCCCAGCAACATTGGTATCACTGCTAACCCACAAGGGCAGCCCAAAAACAAAACCTGTATCCATATACATTTACCATTTTCCTACCCTCATATCCCATTTGTAAACAACTCCATCGTGAGAAAAGAATAAAGACGCCAGGTCGTAAGGCATGAAGAAAAACATGCGTCGGCTGGAAATACCCAGAAATAGGTAGAACAGGTGTTATCATGCCACGAGTGTGGCGGTTGGCTCAGCCAGGATAAGTTGGTCAGGAGCATCAAGAGCTTTGGCAGGTATAGCCTCGCCGTTCAGGTCGCCAGTGGGAAATGCTTCGATATCGGAGTCGTCCGTAGTAAACACCATGGCTCTCGGCGTTAGAGCTGGGTTAAAGTATGAGGGAGTGGTGGGAGATCTTCCAGATGAAATTGTATCCAGAGTCGCGACAGAGGAGCTGCGGTCGCTGCTTTCAACCAACTCGCTTGATGAAGAACTTCGATGGAGCTCGTTATTTGCCTGATCAGCTCGGCGTCTATTCAACGTTTCCAGTTCCCTGAGCCCTTGGACGGGCTGCAGGATCTCCTGCTCTGGTTGACCAATAATTGCAAGTCCAGCGTCGCCTGCAGAGCGGCCGCGATGAGGCGCATGATCTACCGCGAGAGCAATCGGGACGCTCTGAGCTCCATTCGTTGAGGCGGTTCGTCCATGAAGCGGGCATGTTGGGCTGATGATGGCCTCGACCCTCTCAAAGTCGGCTGGGTGATGATCTCGAGACCGGTGTCGTGAGTGGCGTCCAGTTGGAGGTCGGCCTGACGAAGCTCGCCTAGACCGATGTCTCCTACTATGCGACTGAGGATGCTCAACTCTACTATGGAGCACCTCATTTCGAGTCGAGTCTAAGGAGCTTGACCGCTCAGGATGCCGGGTTATTCCATCCAACTGTCCGTTTGTGGAGGAGCCCTTCGGACCTGGTGTACGGCCTCGACTAGTAGCCCTCGATGCAGATCGGAATGGATCGCCACTAGCAGGCGTTATGGCAGAATGATGGCCACCGGTCCAGCGGGAATCCTTGTTTGCATTGGCGACCGAGTTGCTTCGGTGGTGGTGCCCCGACACAGATCGGTGTTTCTTGTGGTCATCATCGGGAAGAATGCTAGGGCTTGCAATAATAGTGATGGGGAACATGTGTTCGTCTTGCATCAGCTCTGATGGATCGTTACGGCGGCTGCGGCTATAGTTTCTAGCCTTGGTCGACGAAGGCCGATCATGGAACGGAGTGCCAGTGGCAGATCTCCGACTGTGTTGGTCTGACGGTCCACTTCGCGAATCGGGTTGTTTGAAAATAGCCGCCAGCTGCTTTGAAGCGTCCTCGTAGGAGTTAGTAGGGTTTTCAGTCAGCAATGGAGATCGGCCGTATGTCTTGGAGCGACTGGATCGTTCAGATTTCTGCGGAGACGTCTTCCAAGGAGAAGGGTCCTTCTTGTATGACGAGTTTGAACCCTTTTGAGAAACAACAGAGGAGTCCGAGATTACTGTACCGGTTGTCCTATTTGACGAAGCATTGCTGATCGGGGTCTGAGAGTCAAAGGCTCTGGAACCATGAGCGAGTGCGGCAAGTCTCGTGCCGTCCTTGACTGTATCCGTGCTCTGGGAGCGCACATCCGCTTTGATCGCCGGCCAAGGGAATGGCTCTGGCTTTCTGCCGACCGGCGTTCCAGCAGCCCATCTTGATGAAGCAGGAGTAGGAACGGTGGTGTCTATCGAGTCCCAAAGCCAACGAGACGTTGTCGCAGACACGTTATCAAAAGCCAAGCCTGGGTCAAATCCATCATCCTCTACTGCAGAGTCAAGATCGTCACCATACATGCGTCTCTTTGATTTGAAAAATCCGGACGGTTGCGCAGTCGGAATGGCGCTATCTGGATAAGGAGTGCTGTCCTCGGGGGGTCGGTGATTGGATCGGACAGTGCTTACTGAAGCAGCAGAGGCGTTGGAGTCGATGGATTGAGCCGACCTGTCGGACCTCATAGACGAAGCCGTAAGTGGAATTTCCTGTGGGTACTGGTTTGAAATAGCCGAAGGTGACTGGGGAATAACAAGTCTAGGTCGGAGAGCCATTGGCGTTGGGCTAGGAGCAGACGGTGTAGCAACGTTGCGGCCTCCTGTTCCAGGAGAGCGAACCGAGTTTGGATTCACAAGATCAGGGACTTCAGGGATGGCGATAGTCGGCGTCTGGCGTCTGCGAGGCGCATGATTGACAGGACCCTTGTAAAGTGTTGACCGCAACGGTAGTTGTTGGTTGTGAACCCGAGAGTCTGGTTCGGGTGTGGAGTCTGCAGCCTGTCGATTGGCTCCATCCGTTGGCGACTGCGAATGATGGCTGTCTTGGCCTGTCTCAGTGGGGGAGTTAACAGAGGGTTGACCAGGATGGCTGTTGGTTCGACCTGGTTGATCTGGTTCCTGAAGCCTCCCATTCGCTTCCTTCATGCCGGTTTGGCCAGACTCTGGTCGGTAAACCAGCCGAGCGTAGGGCGTACTGTTGGTATCCACAACCAGCAGTTCTTTTTCTCCCCGGCCCAATAGACCGTAGACTCTGACCTCGCCGTCTTGGACGCCGATAACCGCGCTGGTACCTGCATAAAGCACCTCATCCTCGTTTCCACATCGGTTGCAGAAGATGACGATGATTTCATCCTTCTTGTCCGCGCGGATGAGAGGCTCGAGGCGGGTGACCCAGTAAGTAAGTGTTTCCATGTCAGGCTCGTTGGGCATGCGTGTAAATTTGCGCGGCTCCTCCCTAGTCATCCAGGCCATGGATAAAATGACCACGTTTGACTCTACTTCGAGGACATGAAAGGCAAACTCGAAAGCGTCCCATGGAGCTTCAAACTTGTAGGGGCTAGTCTCAGTTAGCAGGTTTTTTCAAGTGGAACACCCTCTTGCTCATACTTGAGGTCCATGCCTGAGAAACTTGTTAGTTGGTGCGTACAGCGCATACAGAACTGCGCAACTCACATATTCCTATTGATGTGTTTCCCAGACCGGGGATGCAGCCCTCAAAGAAACCTTGGTCCCCTTCGAGCGCCCATGATTCGTCTGTGTAGTACAGAAAAGACTTTCGATAATTCGCTATCGTCTCGCCATCGGCGTTGACGACTATGGCCGAGTTGTAATATTCAGGATTGGTCGGCCATTTGTGGGCAAGGTCGACCTTTTCAGGGTATCCAACAGTGACGATGCAGTTGTACTTGAGAGCGATTGTCCTGGCCCAGAGAGACGTGATGCCGGAGCCCGAGTATTCGAGAAAGGGCGTGATTTCTTGCAGCGATTTGAAGTTGTACCCTTTCAGAGCGTTAGTATCAGGACGCCAAAGATGACATGCGAGAAGAAGAGGAAGACGTTGAACAAGAGCCTTGGTTGCTCCGCTTATCCAAACGTCTTCTCCCTTCCAAAACAAATTACCAGAGAAGGCCAGCTCAGGGAGAACAAGAAGATCCAGATCGTCTGGGTTCGCTTTCGACAAGACGGAATCCGCGCGATTCAGGTTATTGTTGACGTCTCCCACCTGGGGCGCGAACTGCAAGCACCCAATCCTCATGCTTGCGACGGATGGATGTTGAAAGAGAGAGCCTTGGGTACGGTAGCCAGAGAAACCCCGCAGTAGAGGCAGCACGTCGTCTCAATCCAGCAAACGCCTAAATGCGCTCAAGCTCGGAGCTTCAGTGAGCTCGACGAGCCATGCGCCCGAAAACAAAACAAAAAAACAGAGTTTAATAAGTTTAAAGACAAGAAATGCAAGGGGAAATGTAGAAGCGAAACAACCAACACAACCAACAACATCAAAACGGGCAAGGAGAAGGTTGGATAGAAGTGCGACAGAAGCAGCCGGAGACGAGACGGGAAGCCTGGTGGGCCCAACCGGTATATTGGGGCCTTTGGGGCGCGGGATTGGGGGCTGGAGAACCAGTCCACTGGACTTTTTTCACTCCCGGGAGGGAAGCACGACACTGCCATCGTATGGATTCGAGGCTTGTATCCAATACATCATCCCCTTCAACCACACCCGCAAACGGGCGGCATGCTTGATGCCCCCTCCTTCCGGACGACAACGGCCGCAACCCTGGCGGTGGAGCGCAGGAAGTAACCGACCCTGGCATCCATGGCAACACCCAGCAAGCAAAACGGTGAGAGCACGAGGGTGTGGTGAGGGCTCTGGCCAACTGCAGTCTTGGATTAGCCGCCGGAACAAGAGCGTCGACAAGGGCATGAAACTCTTCACTCGCAGATCCCCGGGGGCCCCCATGCCTCATAGGGTTGAGCGCGGGGCATCCCGTTGGCTACGACTGGCTGCGAGCTGCCGCTAGCCATGTACGTGACGACGTGACAGCCTCTCATTAAGGATCCACTTCTGTCAATACAGTGCACCACATACATATGATTCGAGCTGACATTAAAGTCGACCAGACGTTTTTTACGCCCGCCGCCAGTCGAGGAGGAGTCGCATTTACAAGTCATCATCCACTGCGCGCTCTGACGCTAGGACTTTCTCGGCGAACAAATTCTTCGTCCGTCAGCCACCCAGGGGGGACAAGTCTCTGAGGCCACCCGGTCAAAGGATCAGTTATCACCGACCCATCCCTGGCCGTCAGGAGAGAAGTTGGTTCATCAGGTGAGGGCCTGCAAGTGCCGTCAGGGCAGTAGATCCGGAGAGATCTGCATCTGCATATTGAAACAACCGTATGTAGGCATGCCGCTCAAGTTGTTCTTTTTTTTTTTTTCCTTGGCGTACAGCTCAGCACTACTTGACGACTTTGTTTGGGCCTCATGAAGGTTTTGAAGACGGTAATATTCACTGTCCTCGCTGTTCTTGTGCCTCGTGACGGGTAGATAGTTTAAAGTGAAGCGTCCTGCACGGAACTATTATCCCCTACCTCGGCACACACACACTCGCAGCCCAAGACCCATGCCCGACGAGGAAACTGGCCAGACTATCAGCCCACGAGATGCGCAAACAGGCACTATCACTGGCGCCACTGTTGGGGAGTAGTAATACCACGTAAGTTCGCTAAAGGTGACAGCAGCCGCGCACCCTCAAAGGGAAACGCCCAGTGACGTCGCTAAACCAGAGAGAGCCCAGGCCCAACAGGCCTGTCGCCAGGGTCAACGACTCGGATAAAATGCCTCTCGCGTGCAAGGGCGTCTACAACGTCCCATCGGGGCATCCAATGCGACCTTGAACGGAGGGTTGAGGCGCCTTGCCGACTGGCCCAGACCATGTGTCAAGCAACCGTTGAGGAGTACGGGAAATCGTCTTGTCCCGAATCAGCGAGCAGTGCCCAAGCTCAGGTCTCCCAAGTGATGCACGTGTTAGTCAACTCCCGTCTTCTCTCAAATTCCCATCTCTCCCTGGGTGACGCAAGATGCCTCCGAGGAAGGAGGCCACGAGACCATGGAAGATGTTTCGAAATGTCTAGCCGCCGTTGACTAGACATTAAGTGCCTGCATGCATTCAACCACGTGCGTTAAAGTGTCGTTTCGAAACGGATTCCGCTCGAGTCAGGGTCGTAACCGCAGAGCCAACGGCTACTTTCTTTAGGCGCCGGAGATTGTTTGTTCCTGATTGTGAACCAAGAGGGTATAGGCATAAGTCTGGCTTAAAACTTGGTGCAGCGCCTACATAAAGGCTGGGTTGCTCTCCAGAGGTGGATCTCATGGTCTAAGTCTGCTTGCCACCAGTTATTCCTCTTTGCGCCTCTATGCGAGGATTGATCTTGTCAGGTCGGGCATCGAAATACCGGTGCGTCAGATGGGCTAATCGCGGTGGCATTCGACAGAAGGTTGGGAGGCTAGAGTCCAGTGAAGAGGTCATGGTGGAGGTGAAACATCAAGCAGAAGAGTTGTGGAGATGAAAAGAAGAATAATCATCTTCCACCTATGAGTGCCTCTTCAACCACGCGACAAATACAATGCACCTGAAGCTTTTTAATCAACGATGTGCCTATTTTTCTGTGTGCAGTTTGAACGGGAAGCGTGTCAAGTGCCTGCAGTACTGTGGATGTCGGGGCGAGTATGGGATGCCATGTGCTCACTTAACCAGAACTCCAGCCGGCACTCCGAGGTCGTTCTCCGGCAGCGTCCAGGGATAATTCATGTGACCGCTCAATGCTGCACATGTTGGTTGTGTTTCGGGAATTTTATCACGCTCACACTTTCCAGTTCCCATAACCTAAGTGGCGTACTTGGCAAGTTTATCCATCACTGTTAGATCACTCGACCTCAAGGGCTCCTATCGCACCTGGGTTCACCAACACGACATTGATTCATCAACTCAAGACACCAACGGGAGCACTCACCAGTAGACTAGCGAAATTACGAGTAGAGACGAGTCCATCCAGGGTAGCCACCTCGCAGTGTTTGAGGATTTAACTCGAGTACCCTTGCCAGACGACAAGGGGACATCTCCCGCAGTTGCCGGAGTGGTATCCAATCCTTCATACCTTACCCTGATAAGAACCAGAGTCCGATGCTGCGGGGTTACCATAGCCCTGGACGATACAATCGCACCCACGATCTTGGTAGGGCAGATTAGATCCCCCAAGGCAAATGCCGCAACGGCCACTGTTTATGAGATTGATCGAACGACTATGACAACCTTCGAAAACTCGCAAAGACCAACAACGAGAAGCCATTGGCGCTTGATCGGAGGAATTCTTCATTTGCCGCACCGAGTTATGCCACTAAGACGTCCTCGCTTGGAATATGCAGCCTCCGTCACAATCACATCTGCCCTTTTAAGAAATTGACGCTTGGAGGGCCAACGAGGGGTTGCGGAATAGTGGGACCAAGCGCGCTCGCGGCAACCGGGGGCGCCTAGAATTTCGCTAGGGTCGGCCGGGGCTAGATCCGCGACAATAGGCGAGCCGAGATGGCGTTGGAGGGGCTAAGGGAGGATCGGGTACCCCAGCCGAGTCATTAGCGAGGGTTGTTAAAAACATTGGATTGTAAGAGAAGGAGACCTGGAAAAGGAGATGCCGCTGCAGCTGCTGCAGGTAAAAGTTTTTTTTTACTCGGAAATCTCAATGTTTGGCTGCGGGGAAGCTGGGTCCAGGTTGCCTTGCTTTCCGGGCATAAGCAAACAGGGTTAACCTTCAAAAAACTCAGATTAAGGCAGGGTGGGGCACAGCTAGGCCGCACCAGCGGCCGGCGTCTGCAGAGCCATTCTCGACGACTTGATTTGTAGGTGGCTTGCCCGGGGGACCCTCAGCATGCCTGCCCTCCGTTGTCCTTAACCGCCGCCAGAGGGGCAGCGATTGGATGCCGACAGGGCCACTGACGACTTGGCCTCAGATCCGGCCCGTCGATTGGCTCGTTGTCGACGTCTCGCCATGGGTCGTTCTATTCTCGGCCAGCGCACACTTGCACTTTGCTCTCCCCCATCTTTGGAGCCATGGATGGTTCATCCTATGATACCGCAGTTCGAGATATGGCCCACCGCAGATTTGCAAGGGATGTGAGTGCCGGAGAGAGGCTCTTGGGAAGCGTATTTTTTTCCCCAGCCGCCACGCAGCAGCAGCACATGCTGCTCGAGGGTCCAATCTTGGAATAAAATACTCATGGAGCCCACACGCCTGTTTCAAAGGCGGTCGAGTTTCTCCATTTTCTTGTCTCTTGGCCTTTTCTCTCAAGACTGTGAATGGAGCGTGAACCAAATCTTTGTTTGATCCTGCAGCAAACTTGAATCGATCCTTTTTGATCCAGAGCTGCGAGGTTTCCCAGCTTCGCCTGCCATGCTGGGCAGCTCATACTGAACCGAACCACCTCATCCTACAACCTCAACCCCGGACTTATAGGAACTCACCTCTATCATTCCTCCTTCCTATCGTCACAGGAGTCATACCCCCGCTATTGAAATGGCCGGGTTTCGATTTGGCCCGAGTGCCTCTATTGTCCTTCTCCTCCTCACCACCCTCCACGCCCTCCAGTTCACACCCGACTCCGAGTGCGCAGCGCTCTGCACTGACGAAGGAAACTCGACCTTTTCCGACTCGAATGCCTCGTCGACAAACTCTTCCGACATTGTGTGTGAGGACGACGACTTTTCATCGTCAGGGAAAGGCATAAGGTTCAAGAACTGCATCAATTGCCTTCAGAAGAGCGACGCTACTTGGGAGAAGGAGAGCGATGTCTACTGGTTCTTGTGTAAGTTGTATTACCAACACCCCTGCACGTTAGAACATCCAACTAACACGATCCTTCTCAAGACAACGTCCGCTATGCCTTCGACGTCTGCCTCTTCTCTTACCCCCACGCCATGGCCTCGGGCAATATCAACTCTCCCTGCAACATCGACGGTGGCTGTGGCCGCCTCGAAGATGCTCTGCAGAGCTCTCTCCTGAAACCCAATGATGATAACCAATTTGATTATTGCGATGCCGACGATTCCATCATCGAGGGTTCTGGCTACGACGATTGCATGCAATGCCTGCAGTCGACATCCAGCCAGACGTATCTCGCCAACTGTAAGTCTTTGCTCCGCACTTGACCAGCCCGGATGGCATTCTTACTGATACACTCTCAGTCCTGGTAGCCTTGAAGGCTGGCTGCAAACAGCGTCCCAAGCAGGGCGACGTCATCAGCCTCAGTGGAACCATCTTCACGTCCTCGCCCGTTAACATCACCGACCCCAGCACCAATCAGACGCTCCCCGGTGATGGTGGTGCTTCTGTTGGTTCTATGACGACTGGCACCATCGTGGGCATCGCTGTGGGATGCGCCCTAGCATTCGTCGGCGCTGCGTATATCATGTGGATTTACTGTTGCCGCAACCGGCGCCGCAAAGGAGGCATCAAGATCGAGTCGCCGGCTCCTGATGCCCCCATGAATGACCGTTCCATACACGGCATTCAGAAGTCTTCTTACTTTATCCACGGTGAAAGACGGCCCACGCCAACCCTCGGTGACCCCGAACTCGGCGGTGGTCACTCTCGCAACGTGTCCAACGCACAGTACTACGATGCCCTCGAGCACCAGATACGGAACGGACCACCGAATGTCAACTACCACTATGCGCCACACTCAAAGAGCAATGGGCCCAACGGCGCCCTTCCAGCACACCCCGCCTACCTCCCCCGAGTCGCCAGCAAACTACCCGAACCCAAGACACCTTCTCCTCCTCGCCACGCTCTGAAGCCAAACGTCCCCGACTCCTACGCCCTCCAGACCTACCTCAATGCTGCCGAAGACGCCAGCGTCGACCCCAAGAGAATCGCAGAGGCCGCATCCAGCAGCGTACCCAGCTCCCGTACCGTGAGCCGCAACCCTTCTCCTGCACCCCAAGCCATGGCCGCCCCTGAGCCAGCAGCACCGGTACCTGCCCCTGAACCAGCCAGGGCCAAGCCAGCAGCCTTCCACTTCCCCTCCCTATCCAAGCTCACGATCCCCAAGAAGAAGACCACGCCGCAGCTCAACCTGCTGGAGGCCACTCCAGTTTCTGCGGTGGACCTGGACCCCAAGCACGAGCTGAGGATCTCCAAGCCCCTTGCTGTGCTGGACCCGCGGTTCCAAGACAAGCCTCTTGGTGGCGGGCAGATCCTCGCCAACGAGGCCCCCGCAGGGTTCAGTGACGAGTACCTGAAGAGGCGGGAAGCGAACAAATCTCCTTTGTTGAGCGGCAACAGCCGCGTTTATGGGTGATACCCTATTTTCGGCCACGGACAAGTTGGATATACCGTTACACATATTTTGGGTTTGGGACAAACGGATACGGCAGTTTGGGATTTGGGAATGTTCAGCTAGGAGTTTTAGGTTTAGAGTCACATATGGATCTATTGTTTGTAATGCTCGAGTTGATTGATGACATGACCCCTTCATCCTAGTTTACCTAAGATGGTGATGATTCTTACCCTAAGGAATGTTGGAGTAGATAACAGGGAGTAGCGTGTAACTTGCAACTTGATGTAATTTGCAAGAGAGTCTCCTAATGTCATTGCTAGTCTTGTAGGCATTCACTTGATTATGAGGCCAGACGGGATACCAGGTCGAAACATATGTTACTTTACAGAACTTGGGCTATGTACCAAACGAGGTCCTATATACTCATATGATAAGTTTGGCTATCCAAACGTTATGAACCCCCACGGGAATGTACAAAATGGGGCATAAATCGAATCTATACATTTCTTCGTTTCACAGCTCACCAGGTCAGGTGAGTCTGTCGGAATTTGGGATCAGGCAACTCGGGTGGAAGACCGCGTGTACCAACCTGAAGCTCTGCAACACGAGCACGCAAGTCAAAGTCGACTGCTCGAATCATGACCCGTACTTCTTCCGGAATTATTCGAGGGACGGGCCTTACGCTACCATCCATAGGATACGACTCAATCCCCATAGCAAGGGCCTCAGACTCCTCCAAGTCCATTACCCAAGAACTGATATGCGCTACCATCTCACTGTCCCACATGCCTTCACGGCGGGCGCTGCTGCGAAGTAGTTGGATGGCCTGCCGCCGAGTTCCAGGATCACGGCACTTTGTGGCAACGACAAAGAGGGGTGTAACGATACCCAGGTCAGCAGCGAACCGGGGCTTAATGTGCGGGGCTGAAAAGGCCGTGCCTGGGAAGAATCCCTCGCTCTGCCAATTCCCAAGCTGCTGCTGATGTTGACATTGCTCAGGATTGGGACAGGTGCGCGCAGCGGCGCGCCTTTCTTCGTCACTAACTATCTCGAGGCCCAGCTCAACCATAGTCTGAAACTGAGGTAGAAAGGCATCAAAGTCAGACTCCTTGTCGCTGAATATCACCAAGTACAGGATCTGGCCGGTGGTTGCCAACATCTTCAAGGCAGCAATGCCGGCCTTCTCCTGTGGGCTAACAGAGGGGTTGTGGCGCGAGCGGAATAGGTTGTCGAAGGCATCACACCATGTTTCGATCTGGCTCTTGAATTGGAGTCCATAATCTCGCCATGATTCTGGTAGCGTGCCGTTGAAGTCGCTTTTTAGGGCAAACAACCCTTCGATATAGCGCATTATTCTTGCATTTAGCGAATCGCAGGCCACCCGAGCCTCGAGGACCGACGTGAATGTCTCTGGGATGCTCCAGGGTTCCTCGTACGGAGGAGAGCTCGGGCGGCTCGAGCCGGGAGACCGCGACGGTGCCTGTGAACTGAGACGAATGCTGAAGGGCTGGGGGAAGTGAAAGGCCATGTCGTAGGACTTGGCTTGGATCGCCAGACGGGTAAATATTGTGGACAGTTCCTCCTCAATGGGGTCTTCTGCGGCTGGTAATAGACGATCTCCGTGTTGAGTGCGGAATCTATCGACCAAGGAAAGGCCAGTCTGGATCTGGTGAATGGCCTGTCTATGGTCGCCAATGAACGAGTCAAAGCAAGCCAATAGCACGTTGGCCATGACGAGAACCTTGTGGGACCTATGGTCCTCGCTATTAAGCTTAACTAGAGCGTTGCAAGCATCGGAATAACGCTTAATAGCAACCTGCCAATGACTCCGGACAGCCTCCAAATGGACGTCAGGGGTCAAACCAGGACGAGCATGCAAGTTTGGCTCGGCTGTCTGCTCGAGGGTCTGGTACAGGGCGCCCAGAGCAATAACAGCGCACTTGATGGCGTCTTCGGCGTGACATTCCTGCAAGACACGGCGAGTCCAGAAGGAGTTGTCGAAGAAGCCGGACAGCTCATTAGCGGTATGAGAACGGAAGATCTCGAAGTAGGAACCCTCGTTGGGCTGGAGTTGGAGCCCCATGGAAGGCTGGTAGGTAGTGGGGGACAGAGAACGAGCTCCTGGGGAGGCGGCCCTTAGGAGTGCTCTCTGGCGGGCTCGACGGGGTGGTAGATGGAAATCGCTGTGGAAAGGGACGGCTCCAGAACTCGAACTCGCCTGGCTCTCGCCCGCTGGCATAGGTTTCGGGGCGATGCGGATCTCCTCGAAGGGGCGGGCGCTGCGACTAGGGGGTGGATAACCAGTGCAGACCTTGTTGCTTCGAACACACTGCGTACAGGCCGGCCGAACTTCGTCGCACTTGATGCGCCTTTGTCTATAGGATAACCATGGTAAGATTCTGGACACGGTCATGTCAAGGTGGCGAGGGGTTTAAGAGAGGAGAGGGATGGGAAGAGGTAGACGAACTTGCAGTTGGTACATCCTGTCTTGACCTTTGGTTTACTGGTCCGAACACGCTTTGGTTTGAACTGTGAGGGCGCTGGGCCAGTAGATGAAGATCTAGCAGTGTCCGATGAAGCTGAAGCAGCAGAAGACGAAAGAGGAGGATCGGCGGCGGCGGTTTCCTCGGTAGCGCCGCCACCAGTGAGAGGTGTACCTGGTGCACTTGCAGAGACGGGAGAAACGTTGCTGCTACTGCTCTCCACATACGGGATGTCTAGGCTGACTGCGGAATTGACGGCGGCGAGATGCAGAGCGTAAGGTGGTTGGGTCGCTAAAACTGGAAGCGCCAGGGTGGATGTCGAAACCGAGCTTGTCGAACCGGAGGAAGGCCCAACGGCAGTGGGATTGATATCGGAGGAAGGCACATCTAAGGCAGCTCCCTCTCTCCCAGTCGCCGATGGGGGCGACTCGGATTCATCTTTTACCCAGCCCTCGGCCATACCTAGACTCAAGATCTACCTAGGTATCCTAGGTAGGCTTGTTGGTTCACCTAGTCTCGGATCGCCGTTGTCCCCCACGATACATCCAGGACCAACAGGTTTCCTGGGCTGACTGCTTTCGGCCGAGATGAGCTGAATGACAGGAGCAGGGGTCAAGACTGAGTAATACAAAAAGACGACAAGGGAGAAAAACTTGTGTAAGAGAATATGAAGGGTAGCACAGCGTCGAAAGTAAAAACGGGAAAGGGGAGTGACAGAGAACCAAGATCAAGAAGAAGAAAAAGAGAAGTCGTCACCGAGATAAGTACATGGCTGAATACGCCTGAAGGAAGCCGGACTTGGGATGGACAGCGTGAATCCCGGCTCACAGGCGCCATGAGCCCTTCAGACGGTAGCTTAATGTTTGCCGGGTCATCGAATCCCGGGGGCAGATCAAGCGTCACAAGCGTGATGGGGCCCAGGTCCCCAATCCAATATCACACCTCGCCCAGCAGGCTCAAGGTGCCGCTGCGGCTGCCGGAGAAGCTAGAGCCACAACCATGATGACGATGACAACAGCAACAGCAGCAGCAGCTAGAGACAAGGCAAGACAAGACAGCCCAGCCCAACAAGACGGTCGTCTTGTCCTTGTGGGGATGGCCGGCCGGAGCATGGAAAGTGCACAGCCCGCGGGGGGGGGGGGCCCCAGCACAAACAAGAAGTGCCAAAAGCTGCATCATGGATCGTCGGAGTGGATTCCACTGGGCACATTTTGGCCTGCTATTTCCAGCGTCACACACGTATTTCTCTGCCAAACTGGGAGTAGCATGATCTGTGTAACCGTCGCTAAGAGAAAGATGGCGTCGAGACAGGCGAGACAGGCGCTGCAAGAAATGCACTGCTTGACAAGCGCATGTACCTCTCTCTGCGTCTCGCAGTATACTAGTTGTGTAGAGGTACTGTTCTGTACCTTGGATGTAGGTGCTATCCTGTTCCAGGTCAGGGCCACGCACGCAACATAGGCGAACCAGGATGCTCGGGCCATGCCCGGGTACTTGGAAGAGAGAGAGAGGTTTGGCCATTTCCAGATTGGGATCCATCGCCAGTGAGTGGATGGTGAAGGATCCGGGAACTTCTGGTGGAGGCTCCCGTGGCACCGTGGCTGATGAGCGGAGGATGGACCTCTCCCTTGTCCCCTCTCAGCGCATGTACCGCGCCCCAAAGCCGCCCTAGTGGATCTCTTTAGCGCTGCTGGGCTGTCACCCCGGCCCTAGCACGCGGTGGTCCAGGAAGACTTTGAGACACTGCGAAACCTCCCAAGTTGGTTTCTATGAACAAATAGATGTTTTAGACTAGATATTAAATAATGCTGGATTCTAATCACAGCTTTGCCATCTCCTAGGATTATATGGAGAACCTACGGTGTCATTTTATTTCCTCACATCCTGTGCTGTCATGGAAATAAGGGATGAAAAGCTTAGCTGTAAGGTATCTTTTAGCTTCCCCTCTAGCCCGCCCTGTGCCCCATCAAGCGGTACCCAGACCCAGACCTAGGGATCCAATGGGGCACTGACATTTGACAGGGGCGCTTCTGCGTTCCTAGTGCTGGTAGCACAAGGGAGTCGATGTTCGATTGGAATCAGGAGGCGGCACCCTCATTGCTTTTGCTCGGGGGCGCGTCTTAGCGCAGTGGCGGTGGGGGAATCTGTCTGGCGCTGTCTGGGCGCTCTTTGGCGTCTGGTTCATCGCGCTCGAGGCGGCATGTCAGTGAAAAAGACGAGTGAGCATGTTTTAGTAAGCTGCCTCTAGGAGATCGCAGATGTTGACCTCTGATCCATTCTCTAGCACGCATGTTCTCGACCCTAGGTCGATCTTGGCACCTGACGGCTCCGGTATATATCCCCGTTTAGAAGATATGTCCTCTTTCCACAAAGGTATACTCCATAACTCCTCGGCGAGTTCCTGTTTCGGTCGTCCCAAGTGGATATCACTGAGGGTACGTAATCACCGGCCGCGGCATATCGTTTGAGGCAACTTCCAGACACCTACCTGCCTATGTTCCAACGAGGCGCAATCGATCACGCTTTCCAGGAAAAGCAACATAGTGTAGCAGCACATGGGAACCAAGTTATTTGCGGAAGGATTCTTGTTGGTGGAGCAATAACTGCCTGTTTCTCAGTCACCGACTGTTTCCAATGATCTGGTCTTGGGCATCTGGACATCAGTGCTCGGTGCAGGGGCTTCTTGGCTCGAGGTGCCTACCTGGTAGGTGGCAGAGCAGAACTTTTGTTATGGATCCAATGCTAAAATCCCACGAGTGTGTCGGTGGTCGAAGAAGAATAAAAGCAAACGTTGTCGGGCTGAGGGCTGGGAGCGGAGAGTGAGAGAGATCGCGATGAGGATATATTAGCAAGACAACAGATAATGAAAAAGACCGACGACTCCCTCCACTGTGTAGGTGGATATCTATCTCATGCTCTATGTGATCAAAAGTTTGGTAGAGTCGATGGTGAAGAATAGTATTGGGTGACTGTGACCATAGTATGCCCTGTCCCACACCAGATCTCTCAGACTGTCGATAACCTCTCTTTCGGACTCGCTTCTCATAAGGCCCTGCCAGGATTTCATCTGCCCTACGATCCTGCATGCACGGCACGGTAGTTGTCGTATGCTTCGTATTGAATCCTTTGCGTCCCCAGTCCTCGGTAACCGACCAATGTCATGTTCAGGGTAGGTAGCTACAAGTTCCAGGGACGTCTCGCGTTTCGCGCCTCGTGCCTCGTGTCTCGCTTCCAGCGTTCTGCCTGCACCCCCTCCAGACTCTACCTCATCAGGCGGGCGGTAAAAACTGTCGGAGCCCTCGTCTGCCAAGCCTCTCCACTCTTCTCCGTAGTGCAGGCGTCAAATCAAGCCCTTGGGAAACTTGTGCAGGGGAACCTCCCAGTTGGGCGGTACTGTCAAACATGGCACGGGTGAATAATCAAATCGGTCTGTCTCCGTTGTCTAGGCTAGCTTATTCATCGTCTGCAACGCGCGGGGGAACTGACTGGCCGAGTTTGTTAGTTGATGTCACGTAACTGAGGTGGGCATTGAAGAAAACGGATCTCTTGTGACGGAGATTGCCGCCTTCCTTCATGCGTGTCAGTGTTAAGGTACAGTAGGCACGAACCTTCTCAGCTTCAGCCTTATGGCGGCAACGAAGATCTTGGAAAGGGGGAGCTCCAATTGTGCTTCGCCGCGCGGGACACACGGTCCGTCGTGAAAGCCGGGCCTTGGGATAGCTTGACAGAACCCCTGATGCTCTCCACTCCACGTGTATGCTGGGTCCCATCTGTCGGCCGCCCGCCGTTTTGCTGCCAGCGGCGGCTCCCGCAAGTGATGCTACCGTAGCAAATGCCCTCGTCAAGACCCTCTCGCCCTCAACCCTGGACGGCACCCACACCTTTTTGGGCCAGATACTCGCGCCCTCTCCATATTTTCCTCGCGCCAGACTGGTAGCCGGGAGCTGCCAAGTACGACGATCAAGGCTGCGGCGTCGTCTTCACATAAGTTCCTCATACGCCTCCCGGAAGGAGCCAAAACATCAGGCGATGGCCAGTTTCAGTTATTTGGTCCTAGTGAAGCCCCTTTTGAATCCGCCAACACGAGAGAAACTGGGCGGTCCCTGCGTAGGCGGCAGCTCTTTTTGCTGGAGAAGAGAGTTCTTGCAGTGCGATGAAGCTCATTATCCCGGTCGACTAAGAAAGAGCTTGTCTCCTAGCAAAGCAAGGGCTGGAATCTGTCTCTCATCCCCAGGACTTGGCGTCTTGCTGATCGCCATACGTCCCTGGCTAGTTAGTCTGTGTCCCCGCAGAAAAAGTTCAGCCCTTTCGGCTATGCATTTGGCAGTTCGGAGCCGAACTGCCACGCTAGGAGGGAAGGCCGACAACGTTCGGTCCAGGCAGTGCAAACACGCATCTTGTCAAGCGAGTGCGAATTACTCTAAGCTGAAAGAGGGTAAAATTTACTGTCTTGATGAATGTTGAGGTCCACTTAAGACTATTTCTCCAAGACCGTGCCAGATAGTGTCATGTTAGTGCAGTGTTCCAAGTGATGCCAGGCAATCTTAGTCAGGGGCCTTGATCGACATTGGCCTTCAGATGGTGTAGCAACATCCAAAGGATTACCTTGTATTACTGGAACACGCAGTTTGACGATCCTGCTCGAAGTGTGTATCAACGCTCTACATGATGAGAATATTCTGTCGACGCACTGTACTTTCAGCTGGGAGTCATAGTCCCGGAGCCGACATCCAGGGATGCCATGGCCAATTCCCCAGATGAGCAGGAATCCTTCCTCCTTGGCCGTTCCGAAATACGACGTGAATGGACGCATAGTCAGACCATCTGGCCTTCCTAATGTGAAACTAGTCCCAACCGTCTCCATCTGTCGGTAGCTGTCAGGCTCGAGATGATGAGTATCAGTTCCCCAGCCTTTCGGGTCGGCATGTGTCCCCCCTGGATCCCCGGCGAATCCAACAATAGACGCCACGTGCAGGCTGCAACGGTCAGAACTTTGTGATGACAACATGTGCTCATTCTGGCGGGGGTGTTCGTCGACCTGCTGCGGTGGAATACCCGGTTCCTGGGACGATGCTTGATTGATCAGAGAACGAGCATGTCGTTTACTTGGGACATGCCGAGCTAAGGAAGCCCCGCACATAATCCAAGCCATAATAGTCATTGAATCCGCTGTTATTGTCACGGAAGGATTGATCTTCTTCGCCTAGAGTGCTTCGCCCTGTATACATGCGGGAAATAAGGTGGGTTTAACCGTAAGTTGGCCTATGACATGCGCATTGTTCCAGCTGATGTTTGTTGTAGACGTGCTGTCAGTTTCTAAGAACCTCCAAGCTATAGATGTTGCGAAGGTGGACTCGACAGAGTAAACCAGTAGCACTTATAGGCTGACATCAGGCAGGCGAGCAATAAACGCAGAAACATCAATACTGAGCTAGAAGCCCAGCGGAACCTATGAAGCAATTCATTTTTGATATCGACAAACACTGTGAAATGGCAACCTACTGAGAAAGCTGGCTACCCTAGACGTGAACGTCGAAAGGTACATGAACTGACACCAGAATTGTGAGCCAAAGAGAGTACCGGCTCGTTTTTGCGACCCACCAACCAAAGTGATACGGCCGAGCGAAAAAAAAAAAGTTGCTCGGCGGGCGGATCTGAGCATCATCAACCGATTGAATCTGCGACAACAGACATCAATCCTCGAATATCCCCACAAGGACAGTTCTCCGCTACGAGTCGCGAAGCCAATTCGGACCATCTTAAACCACCAAAACTCGCTGGCTCATCCACAATGTCTCAAGACCAAGACCAAGCCCAACCCCCGTTACCCCCGCGAAATGCCTTCATCCACAACTCTGCCATCGCCGGCGCCATTATCGCCCCCCTGGTGATGCTCCTCCCCCCGCGAAAGATGGACCTTCGCTTCCTCGTGCTAGCGGGCGCCTTCTCCCTCTCTACTAACCAGCTCGCCTACGAATACACCGGCACGTCCATCTACTCGCGCTTTGGCAGCCGCGTGGGCTCCGTCTTTGAAACCGAACTACCCGAGGGCGCGAAGCGGACGCAACAACTGCTGCGGGAACATCGCGAGCGCCAAGCGGCCGAGAAGCGCAAACAAGAACAGGCTGAGGAGAAGCAGGGCGTGGCTAAGGCGTTGAACGATGTATGGATGGGAGGCGAGGATAAGGACTGGCGAGAGAAGCGGGCAGAGGAGCACCGACAGAAGTTTGAGGAGGGCAAGGGAATTGGCGACATCATCATGGAGCAGATCTCTGATGTTTGGAGTGGAAACTGGGGTAAAGGTTCGAAGAAGCAGGACGACGAGTCGAGTTCGAGCGGCGACGCCTCGTCCACGGAGAAGAAGTGATGGCCCGAACACCCACGACGCTGAAGTTATGACATACCTGGGTGGCTACGAAGATAGCGCCGGGGGAATCAACGTGTACAAAAACCACCTGTACTATATTCACGCCAACGAAGCTGATGGCCACGGTCGGCCAGCTCTTGGAGAGAACGCGACAACGAGAGATCGAACGAACGGAGAGAACATCTCGCATCATGTACGAAAAACACACAAGCTGTACTATTAGTGATAAATGAAGGAAACTCACTAGATCACGACATCGGTTGAACTTCCTAACCTCTCAGCTCGACAAAGGTGCAGCATCCGCGATAGTTCAAACTGCGGGAATACCAGATCAGCAATGTCGATATGCATCGAACCGGACGATGTCGGAAACAAAAATGGGACTTGTGTGTATGAGTGAGATGGCTGGTTGAACATGCTGATGCAGCTGCTGATGGGGCGACAACGCTCACCTTTGAAGAAGAATGTTACTCCTTTCGTTGAGGCGTATTCTATACGACGAGAGACGCCAAGTGTTGACGCCAAATACCCACCGCCCGAAAAACGGCAATAACGGCACCATAAAGGGCTCAGAAAACGCCTTCAACATGTTGTTCCTGAGGTTCCACCCACACTTAAAATACGGGAGGTATTCGTCACCACCAGGTGGCTGTGGTTGGCCCGTCAGCTTCTCAGCCACCAAGACGCATAATAGCCCTCTACGATTTGAATACCCCACACATTGGGGAACGAACAAACCAAAAAAAAAGAGTTCTGTTGAAATTTATGGGTTAATAAATGCTCAAAATATGAGAATGAATAAGTTGAGAGAAAACACTGTGAGTTGGTTACCTGTCACATGAAACACACTTGTCACAGAGTGAGCAGGCCGTGATGCAGCGAATGGATGGTTCCCCGGTACATATATAAGGCTTCGTTAAAACTGGGTCGATAATAGTATAATGAATCCTTCCTGGCCCCCAAAACAGATGAGGCTCATATTTGAACGCCAGTGTGCTCGTGACTGGCTTACCAAAGTGCAAAAGGCTCATGACAAACTGACCCGGAAAAGCTTCATCATCGCCACGGGACGGGACCATCAGGGCAGAGTTTCCGTGCCGTTCTAAATCAGGAACATGTGGCGCTAAAGCAGTGGCAGTTCCAGCAGACGGGAGGATCAAGAGGCTCCAGAGGACACTTCTAGGCCTACAGACGGCTCAAAATCCCCCACGATCGCCCTTGGCTACAGGGTTCTCAGCGCTCACAAAGAAGAAACTGGGACCCATCCCGCCAGCACAGCCCCGGCACTGTACGTCACTCCGCCATGAGCTGTTTCGTCATGGCACAAGTCAGCAGCAGTGACCCTTGAAACCTAACAGCTCTTTCCCGCTGGAATAAAAGAAGGGCGGTTACCTAAGGCGCCTCGCAAGGAAACCACCTGGATCTTGCCTTCGCTTATTCCCCTCTCTCTATTTCTTTCTTTCTTCACTTCCGCTCGTTTTACTCACCGAACATCTCTCGTTTGCGGCTTGACGTGTGCGACGCACGGCTCCATCCATCCCAAACATCCAACAGACCCCAAGACCCGCAATTTCAACGCGTAGCCTACTCTCCTCAGCACCGATCTGCCGAATCAGAAGCCTCCGACAAGCCCAAAGCTGCCTTGTTTTGGGTCTGCGCCTCCACGCAATCCAGCTCGACGGCTGAGAAGTCCCGAACCTACCCTTGGAAGAGCGACCTTTGAGTAGCATCCAGCCACCAAGCTTGCAGTTTTCTGATCCAGATTCTTCAACTTCGAAACATTCGTCTTTACTCAGCGGTCTTTGACATTTTGACACCTTCGACTCGTTTACCCACGCATCGAGAACACGACCTTTTCAGCGACACCGTCTTCAACACGTCCCCAGCCGAACTCTGAAACCACCTGTTGCGGCAGTCTCCCCTTTCTTGGCCGCCTAGCGGCTTACGACGTAACCTCGTATCTGTCTCCCGATAATTTCTTCCACCATGGCCTCTCACGAATACTATCACGGCGGCAGCCAGCAGCCTCCTTACGGCGCCGAACCCAACGCATCTCCCTACTACCAATCCCACGATACCCCCTCGCCCCTATCGACTCCAGCACCGCCGTACCAGGCGGCCTATTCGGCACCCGATACTTCGATCTATCCTGCCGATTCCGCGACTCACATCGTGCCCACAAAGCAAACACCGTACGCGCCTGACGATATATCATATCCTCCCGGGAACACTTACGCAGGCGCCTCCGGACAAAGCCCAAATCAACAACATCCTCAGGGTCAAACTGGACAGTCGCCCTTCGACACCGTCTTCGACGACCACGTGTATCCAATGGACTCCTCGAGACCAACTCCCGGATCAAGCACGGCCGACATTGGCCAACATGGCTTGTATCAGGATACAAGCTATGCGGGCGGTGCTGCTGCTGCTCGACCCTACGGCCAGGAGGACATTCCGCTTCAAGATCGAGCTGGAAAGGATGCCGATGCCGAGATGAACGACCATATCTACGACGCCCCTGGAAGGTCGGGCAAAAAAAGCAAGAAGGGTAAAGTCCGTCTTGGTGAGCTAGGCATGCTGGGTTCGGACAAGAAGAGGATTCCTTGGGTCGTTTACATCTTTTCCATCGCTCAAATCGCAATCTTCATCGCCGAGATTGCCAGGAATGGTATGTGCTGAATCACAACGGCCACCAACTCCTTCATTCGCCTTGATTCTCGACTAACCCACAGACAGGTGTATTGACCGGAACTCCCATCGCCATCAAGCCCCAGTTCAACTACTTCATTGGTCCCTCATTTCAAGTGCTTATCAACATGGGTGCTCGATACCCCCCTTGCATGCACAATGTGAAGGGCATCCAAGACGTCAACAAGAATGACCAGGGCGCTGTCATGATCGGCTTCTTGTGCCCGAATGCAACCAAGAACGACACTTTTTGCCCTCTGCATGTTGCCTGTGGCTTCGGTGCCTCAGCTGACATTGACCCAAAATACAATGGCGATATCAATCAGAGCCCAGAGCCCAACCAGTGGTACCGGTTCATCATCCCCATCTTCATGCACGCCGGACTGGTTCATATCGGGTTTAACCTCCTACTGCAACTCACCATCGCAAAGGACATGGAGAGGGCTATTGGATCAATACGGTTTTTACTCGTCTACATCAGTGCTGGTATTTTCGGTAATATCATGGGCGGAAACTTCGCACCACCCGCGCAACCATCGACAGGTGCTTCCGGTGCTCTGTTTGGTATCATTGCGCTTACGCTTCTGGATCTTCTTTATTCCTGGAAAGATAGGCGTAGTCCGGTCAAGGATCTCCTTTTCATCGTCCTGGATATGGTGATTGCCTTTGTTTTGGGTCTCTTGCCTGGCCTGGATAATTTCGCCCATATTGGTGGCTTCCTCATGGGTGTATCTCTTGGCGTCTGCGTTCTTCACTCGCCCAACTCTCTGCGAAGACGACTGGGCCAGGATCTCTCGTACACAGCAGTCTCACCTCGCACAGGCGAGACACCACCTCCCTTCGTCAAGAACCCCGTCGGCTTCTTCAAGGGGCGTAAGCCTCTCTGGTGGATTTGGTGGTTGGTGCGAGCAGGCTTCCTTGTTATGATCATTGTCGTCTTCATCGTTCTTCTCAACAATTTTTACCAGAGCCATCATACCTGCAACTGGTGCAAGTATATCAATTGCCTTGTAAGTTACCCTTTAGCCGAACTGATGATTTGCAAGCTAACAGAAAGCAGCCTGTCAATGACTGGTGCGAGTGGGGAACCTTCGACAACGTCAAGGCGGGAAAGAGCTCGTGAGGAGGAGTTTGGCGCGGGAATTGCAATATTGCACTGTGTCTTTCAGTTGCCACTTGGATGGTTTCGCAGGAAGGTATTGGGATAAGGCATGCTGGCTAATCGAGATGGGAACGGGTCTTAGACATTACACAGCATCGGCGTTGTCAGTCGAGTGGCACTGGTGAAAGAGTTGCCAAGACTTCACTAGAGGTTGGCCCTTGTTGTTTCTGGATTTATTTACGAAGCAATGACTTGTAAAGCATCAACTAGTCGCGGAGACTTGAGTTGGTATCTGGATCGGTAGCTTTCGGAATGGTGATTTAGCTGAGGAGTGGGCAGCCATCAGTCGGCAGCGTGTTTGGATGAGGATCAGGCATTTCGCCAGCCCGGCAGGATCTTGACATGGATATGGGACATGGGTTGGGGATTTCATTACATGAGAATGCAGCTCTTGGCCCTCCAAACTCAACAAACACGACATGAAAGTCATGCGATACCCCGCAGGTTGTTGGCTGCATGACTAAAGGGACACCTTACATTAATATTTATTTATTCTGGCGGTAGTATAAATGGAGTTTCTTGCCTCCTTGCTTGCTCCTGCATTTTCTCTCTTCGAGCCTGCTCTCCTGAACGAACTAAGAAGGCTACAAAGCCATGTGGCTGAATCTTCTACTCCATGATAACATTGTCTAGACTGGACAATGGCATAGGCCTCTCACGAGTAAGTTTTGGACTCTCTTGTTCATGTTTGGTGTTTCGTGTTTTCATGATGAATCCTTTTCAATGCATGGCTTAGCTGAACGTCCCGAGAGGGATGAGGGATGCTTCTAGAATGGATGTCTGAGTGCTCTGTTTTCTTTACTTATCAGCAAAGAGTGCTGGAGTGCAGCCTTTGGTTATGGCTCAGTGAAGCTGACTCTGTGTGTAGGTGTGAGACGAGGGCAACGTCGAGAGCTTGGACACACACACATGCACGTAGTAGGGGCTTGCCAGTGCGGAGAGGTTCAGTGGCTTGGCCTTTGGTAGGGCACAGCGAGAGACGTAAGAGCGATGGAATGTGTAAGTAAATACTTCAGGACATCGTGATAGTATAGAAATGAGAGCCACTTGTATTTTTATTATGACCAACGTGATGATACTAGCATGCCGTCTCGTGTAAGTCGCGTCGTCCTCTTTGAGTTTCCCCGGATTGTTATGGGGGCACTACAGGTGGTGCCTGACTGCTTTCTTGATGCCTGAGGCCAGAGTAAAACGCCAGCTCACGTGATACTTCTCAACGCGAGTGGGGCAAGTCACGTCACGACTTCCTAGGAAGTCGCGTTACGCGGTGCTCATCAATTAAAGTCGTGTCGTCGATTTCACACTCCCGAGACATCCTCCATACCAAATTTGCCCCCCCAACGTTGGACGTCAACAATCAAAAATCAGCCGCAAGGATATCAATCACTCCGTGTCAGACTTGTTGTTGATGAAGACGTGATTATAGAGTCCGTGTATCTTCTTCTTTCCCTTCTTTTCTCTTGCCTCTTTCATCTCCCCCTGTATACCACCCGCCATCATCCGTCGCCATGGCCAGCGCAGTCCTCCCCCAGAAGCGGGTGTTGGGCGAGACCCTCACCCGTCAGAACATACCATCATCTCCTTCTTCGATGAAGAAGCGCAAAGTCGATGCTATTCCCTCCTCGCCCGCTGCCGCCAGGCCCCGTGGCTCCCAGAACGACCCGCGATCAAAAATGACATCGAGCCAGCCCAAGAGTGCGTTCGAGTCAGAAGTTCTTGAGAAGCTCAGCCAGGACCTTTCGGACCGAAAACGAAACAATACAGAAAAGGACCAGGCATGGGAACGTCCACCTGTCGTCGATTTTGAGCCTGAGCGTGACAGCCTGTGCTTCCAGTCCATCGAAGCCGAGGAGGGAACGCTTCATGGCGGAAGGACCACGGTCAAGCTCTTTGGCGTGAACGATGCAGGAAACTCGGTCATGCTGCATGTCACCGACTTCAAGCACTACCTCTACGTTCCTGCTCCGGTCAATTTCCAGCCTCAGGATTGTGCCGCCTTCAAGGCCTACCTTGAAACACAGGTTGCTCAGCACCAGCCGACCATCCACTCGGTTGCCTTTGCGATGAGGGAGAACATCTATGGATTTCAAGGCAACCAATCCAAGCCATACCTCAAGGTCACCGTGACAGATCCCAAGTTTATCAACAAGGTTCGGATGACCATTCAGAGCGGAAACGCAAACTGGAAGCGCATGTGGAAGAACGACGGCGAGGTCCCGACTTTTGACAATATCCAATATGTTTTGCGGTTCATGGTGGATTGCAAGGTAAGCAGCCGTCTAGCATTGTCATGCGAAGAAATCCTAACCTGTGAATAGGTCCGAGGAATGTCATGGGTTGAAGCTCCTGCAAAGACCTTCAAGCTTATCCCTGACCACCTTCGTCAATCCAACTGTCAGATCGAGGCCGAGGTGAGCTATCTTGACCTTGTTGCCCACGAACCGGTCGGCGAATGGTCCAAGATGGCTCCTGTTCGAATCTTGTCTTTTGATATCGAGTGCGCTGGTCGCAAGGGAATCTTTCCAGAAGCAAACCACGACCCTGTGATCCAGATCGCCAACATTGTCACTCGATATGGAGAAAAGAAGCCCTTCGTCCGGAACGTGTTTTGTCTGCAAGAGACTAGTTCCATTGTGGCAACCCAGATTCTCGAGTTCGAGAAGGAGGAGAAGATGCTCAGCGACTGGCAAAAGTTCCTCATCGAGGTGGATCCTGATATCATCACCGGTTACAACATTTCCAACTTCGATTTCCCTTACCTGCTGGACCGAGCAAAGCACCTCAAGGTGAGCGGATTTGAGTACTGGACTCGAATTCCGAGCATGGCCTCCAAGTCCAAGGAGACCAATTTCTCGAGCAAGCAGATGGGCAACAGAGACACGAAAGCCACCAACACCAACGGTCGACTGCAGCTGGATCTTTTGCAGCTGATTCAGCGCGATCACCACCTCCGAAGCTATACCCTGAACTCCGTGTGTGCTCATTTCTTGGGCGAGCAGAAGGAGGATGTGCATCACACCATGATCACAGAACTCTTCAACGGTACTCCCGAGTCGCGACGACGTCTGGCGCTGTACTGCTTGAAGGATGCTTATCTTCCACAGAGACTGATGGACAAGCTTTCATGCCTGGAAAACTACACCGAAATGGCCAGAGTCACAGGTGTACCGTTCAATTTCTTGCTGTCTCGCGGTCAACAAGTCAAGTTCATCAGTCAGCTATTCCGAAAAGCTCTGGAGCAGAAGCTCGTCATCCCCAACATCAAATCGGAAGCCTCTGATGAGCAGTACGAGGGAGCCACAGTCATTGAGCCTACTCGAGGCTACTATGATGTTCCAATCGCCACTCTAGATTTCGCATCTCTGTACCCTAGTATCATGCAAGCTCACAACCTCTGCTACACTACTTTGGTGAGCAAGAAGGCAATCGAGGCGTTCAACCTGAAGAAAGACGAAGATTACATTGTCACACCGAACGGCGATACGTTTGTGACAGTAAAGCAACGAAAAGGGTTGCTGGCGCAGATTCTCGAGGAACTTCTCGCGGCCCGAAAACAGGCCAAGCGTGAGTTGGCGGTCGAGACTGATCCCTTCAAGAAGGCTGTGTTGAACGGTCGTCAGCTGGCTCTGAAGATCAGCGCAAACAGTGTGTACGGTTTGACTGGTGCGACAACAGGAAAGCTTCCCTGTCTCGAGATTGCCAGCAGCACAACGAGTTTTGGCCGAAAGATGATTGAGAAGACCAAGGAAGAGGTGGAGAACCGGTACAACATTGCCAACGGGTATTCACACGACGCCCAGGTTATCTATGGTGATACGGATTCAGTCATGATCAAGTTCGGTACCAAAGACTTGCAGGAAGCAATGAAGCTCGGCGAAGAAGCGTCGAAGTATGTGTCGGACAAGTTTGTCAAGCCGATCAAACTCGAGTTCGAAAAAGTGTACTTCCCATACCTGCTCATCAACAAGAAGCGGTACGCCGGCCTGTATTGGACGAAGCCCGAGAAGTACGACAAGATGGACACCAAAGGTATCGAGACAGTCCGACGTGACAACTGTCTGCTGGTGCAGACGGTGATTGAGAAGGTGCTGCGAATGATCCTGATTGACCAAGACGTGCAGGGCGCACAAGAGTAAGTTTTTGTCCCTCCGATCAAGACTCCGATGGGGAATAAGGTTATCAGTCGACGCGGGGGCTAAAGCGGGATGCTAACGTCGAGATAATCTAGATATGTCAAGGAGACGATTGCAGATCTGCTGCAAAATAAAGTCGACATGTCAAAATTGGTCATCACCAAAGCGCTCACAAAGGACGATTATGCAGCAAAGCAAGCCCACGTCGAGCTGGCGCAGCGGATGAAGAAGCGGGACGCAGGCTCGGCACCGGGACTCGGTGACCGAGTGGCCTACGTCATGGTCCGAGGCGCCGCCGGCGCCAAGAACTTCGAGAAGTCGGAGGACCCCATCTACGTGCTGGAGCACAATGTGCCGATAGATACGCGCTACTACCTGGACAACCAGCTGGCGAAGCCACTAGGCCGTATCTTTGAGCCGATCCTCGGGGAGACCAAGGCACGCTCTCTACTGACGGGCGACCACACGCGAACCATTTCCGTCGCGGCTCCCACGGTTGGCGGTCTCATGAAGTTTGCCAAGAAGACCCAGACGTGCATGGGCTGCAAGAAACCTCTCACAGGCAAGGAGGAGTCCCAGGGGGCGGTGTGCAGCAACTGCGCGCCTCGCGTTGGAGAGCTTTATAAAAAGACTCTTGATCGCGTGTCGGACCTCGAAGTGCGCTTCGGGCGACTGTGGACCCAGTGCCAGCGCTGCCAGGGCAGTATGCACTGCGAGGTTATCTGCAGCAGCAAAGACTGCCCCATCTTTTACATGCGCATGAAAGCCAAGAAGGATCTGGAGGACGCCGGCCGCGAACTTTCTCGCTTCGACGCCGACCAAGCGGCCATCTGGTGAGAGGTTGGTGGAAGGAGATGGGAAGTGAGAGATGAGAGATGTGAGATTGGCGACGGGGAGGGCATCTTGCCCTTCTCGTCCGTGTTGAGTTATCCCCTTGTTCTTCTCGGTCGTATTATATGGATATCAGTTATTTGTGGAGGCCCACAAGGTGACGAGCAGCAGGGGACCTGTCGACCTTGGCGGCAAGACAAGGCGAAGAGCCAGCATGCGAAATGAAAGAGAAGAGGTTGGGACAGGTGCAGGTGTATGCGCCCTGGTACAAGCATACTGTTTAGGGACAAGGCGTAGGCATGTGAAGTTTGATTTTGCTGTTGTCGTTGAATGTATGTAAGGCGTTCCGGGGGCGGATTGGTGCGGGCTAGGGCTTAACGTCATTGCAGATATCACCACATTTATTCGTGCACAATAAAAAAGTTGGTATTGGACATTGGGCCTCAAGAAGGATTCGGTGAGCGCGCAACGAGGCATTGGGGTATTACGAGGCGCTACGAGCTCTGTGCAGAATGGCGTAATCTTGGCGCTATTAACAGAGATGTTGCATGTTGTTGAAGCAACGGTGGAAACATTCATGATGCACAGTGGAAACATTCCGTGAGCATTGGTGGAAGCATTCTGGAAGCATATGCTTGCAAAGACGCAAATAAGCTAGCAAGGGGTAACGTCTGTGTGTCTGTGACGGTGAGAAGGTGAAGACAGGAGAAAAGTGGCATGATAACTCCCAAGTCGGGTGCTTTCAAGGGATGTCCCCTTGAGAGATCAACGGTCGAGGCCTCTGGGGTGTCGATGCGGCGTCTCGAGTGGCCGGGCACGGAAGAGATGACGGTTTGAACTCGGGAGAGGTGACCCCGGCTGTGGGCAGACCGACGGTGAAGGGTGAGGCGGTATAAACGCAGAGCAAATGAGGCACCGTTTCGGGGGGCGATAATATCTCGGAAAGGTGAGGAAGAGGGCGGAAAGAGTCGGAACCAGGGGGCTTGCAAGGATTATTCCCAGAGCGCAGGGACCGACTAAGGGCGAGATATGCGGTATGGGGGGTGTAGATGGAGGGGAACAAGTGGTGATTGGGGGTTCTCGGGGATGAGATGCGAGACATCCGAGGGGTGGCCTGGGTAGAACGAGATCCATGGGAAAAATGGATTCATGATGGTGGTTGAATTGCGGAATCGGGGGATTGCCGATGCCATGGTGGTCGGTTGTCAAGGCCGGGGGGCGTGCAACACCCGGAGGAGATCCGAGGGTTGTAGGCGAGAACAACGAGATGGGCTGCGAGGGTGGTCCATTGATAGTCGCAGCTCTCGAGAAGGCGCGCAAAAACAAGAGCTGGATCAGCTTGGTGATGATTCTGCATGCTCGGCAGAGCACCTGCGGTTGTCTCCAGCATTAGGCTGATCTCTCTGGACTTCAATGTCCGGACGAGCAATGACGCGCGCCAACGGATGGATCTGCGTGAGCGTGAACGGCACTTTAGCCTCGGGCGAATCCAGTCAAACAGCGAGGTAGCCGCCCGATGGACGGTGGCATGGCCTCACGGCGCACAACGCCCGAGGACGGAAGAAAGCGCCGGAGGTGAAACGTAGCGTACGGGACGCCAATCGGACCGGGGAGTTGATATCGTTGACTATTGACAGCTGTTCATGACTGTTACGGTAACGAGTCACGGTGAAGCGTCGCGAGCGTCGGGGTCAGTAACAGAACAGGGTCTCGCTGGGACCGTCTCTCCCCCGGATTCATTTCATCCTGGCACCCCGCCGCCGGGAGGCGAAAAAGGGCCGGTCACGGCGTCTGGTTGTGTCCAGCATGAATCGAAACGGACCAATCCGTTGTTCAGGAAGCATTCGGTAGCATCTGGTGGCCTGCCTCGCCATGTTGTGGTTTGGACTCTTGATAGTTGTCTTTTCCGTTATAGGTGAACGAGAGCGCCAAAGTAGACTGTCATTGGCTGGCGGTTGAGGTTGATGTCAATTGATTCTTCAAACAAGTTGACAAGGCGGCCAATGAGCGAGCTCTGATAGTATCTGGTCTAACGGTCTGGGGAGGAGTGCCTAGACTGCGCGTCGATGGGGCCACGGAGCTAGGGCCGTGAGGCTTGGGATGCTTGAGTTGCCCGGGGTTTTTTCTTTTACTCTCTGCGGAAAGATGGAGACGGCCGTCAAGCTTGGCTTGACGAGCTAAGGCAAAGCATCGTAATACTAACAACGTACCGGAGCCTGGCGCTTGTCTTGTCAGTGGATTCTGGCCGAGGCCGGGCATGGTTCAATCCATTTTGTCCCCTCAATGGATGCTCCATTCTCTGACGGCCCCGAGGAATTCCTCGACGTTTCCGCCCATCGAGACCTTTCCCAGTGGCGCGTCGAGGGCCCGCTTAGCGACAGCAGTTACTGCAGGTTCGCATGGTAGGCAGGGTCGGAGTACAGGCCGGGGGGGGACCAGGGTCGCAGATGCAGACGGGATTCCCGCGTGCTGTGCGGTCTCTGATTCGGTAGCACCGATGGTTTATTTCCTTTTTTGGCCATAAAGTCAAAGTTTGGGTTGGGAATTGGTAATGGATTGTTGATTTGAGGCTTTGTCGGGTCGAATCCCCGGGGCTTGGCTCTATGCTCCCTGACGCCGACGTGCTTGTTTGGGTCTGATGGGCGCTGTGTGTCGTGAGCGGCTGTTGTGGCGGCGGTAGATGAGGTTGTATGAAGTAGATGCCTGCATTCGCTCGACGACGCCGTTTCTTACACGGATAGGGCGGGCTTTGGGGATGCTGGAGCCTCGAACGCGGGGATGTCGTGATGCTGTAGAAGTGTGGGGTGTTGGTTAGCTGAGACAACAGCGTACTTTGTTCTCTCGTCAGAAGCAGCAGTGAGATAGGTCAGCCCAGCTCAGCCGAGCGGCAAAAAGGCCAGCATCACCCAGGGCCAGCTGAATATCAATGATTGATGACGATGATTTCACTGAAACCGAGAGGCGGCGATAAGATGTGCATACCCCCACCACGCGGGCAGCAGCGCGGCAGCGGCAAGCGTGGAGTGCAAGGTGGAGGAGCCAGTTGCCAGCCGACGGACGGGGATCTGATAATTAGCTGGGATAATGAGGGTTGGCTAATGAGAAACGGATCATGGTGAATGAATGGCCAGAGCCCCGGGAAAGGTCAGATACTGGAGCGTGTTGGATGCTGGGATCCTTACTACAGAGGGCATGGTATGGGAGGTACAAGTGATACGACTACGGCTGAACAGCTTACAGTGGAGGTGAGATTGGCGGCAGAAAGGCTGCAAGTACAGCATGAGGCAGGCAGGCTCTGCACTACACTGGACTGCAGGGCGGCAGGAAGGACCAATGTTGCCGAGCGAGCTTCGGAGGAGGGAGGAGCGATGCACAATTGCGATGGCGGCGAACGGAGCAAGGAAAAGATGCGCGCAACAGAGCAGATGGTGGGGAACATGCCACCCCCCAGAAGGGAGTGACGTTAAGCTGAACTGCCCAGCGTCTGGGTAAGGTAGCAGAGTAGCTTCCACCTAACCATGCCTAGCGTACCTGCCATGGGTGGTGCATGGCTGCAATCCCCGAGTTAGGCACGACCTTGATTGTGCAGGGACCAGCAGAGGGCGCGGACTGCAGGCCCGAACCAGCGCGCACATTTTCAATTGTTGCTGACCTGAAGCTTTCATGTCACGGCCAACGACAAGTGGTCTGTTTGGCTCCCGTCTGGCTGCCGTCTAATCCCTTCTAATCCCGTCAAGACCCGTCTGCCTATCCATGCCATCTCAGGCCTGCCCGGAAGCAGACGACTCGGAGGACGTCAACAGCGGATGACGACCAGGACCGACCGAGTACGGGGGACGACCCCAAGCCCCAAGCCCCAAAGGGGGGGTGTGAGGCTCTCCCCTTCTTCCTGCTCTCTTTGTGGGGTGTGGCTCTGGGGTTTATCGGGAACAACAGAGAGGCCAGAGATTAGGGGTGCCACACGATGAGATGGGATAATACCAGAGGTGCGTGTGGAGTGAGTGTTTTTTTCTTACCTCTTGAGCAGGGCTCATCTTGTTGCAGACTTCCTTGTCTCTCGTCGTATGCCCACAGGTAAATCGGATGCGGATGCGGCTTGGGGGATGGAGCCCCATGGAGCCATGATGGAGGGAGTGCCCAAGACGCAAGCTTCGGACATCTCTGCCCATCCATTGCGCCCTCTCCAAAGCATATAAACCTCGACTCCCCCTCCAGACGAAAACTTTCTCCCTCCCCATCCTTCGTCCTCGCATCAAAAAGCATCTTGGTTCTTGTCGACTATCTATCCCACTTGATCTTCTGTCTCGACTCGACTCTTCAGCCGAACCTCAACCTCACTTATATACCCACCCTTCAACACCACGTCAATGCAGCTGAACACCATGTCCCATCTTCCTCACGAGCCCGAGTTCGAGCAGGCTTACGGCGGTAGGCATTCCCTACTATCCAACTACACTGTCCAAGCAACACCAGTTCTAATCATCCATCTATAGAGCTCGCCTCTGCCCTCGAGAACAGCACCCTCTTCAACGAGCACCCCGAGTACCGCACTGCTCTGGCTGTCGCTGCCATCCCCGAGCGTGTCATCCAGTTCCGTGTTACCTGGAACGACGACCAGGGCAACCTCCAGGTCAACCGTGGTTACCGTGTCCAGTTCAACTCCGCTCTTGGTCCCTACAAGGGCGGTCTTCGATTCCACCCCTCGGTCAACCTGTCCATGTAAGTTGAAAACCATTGCCGCACAAGACGGCGCTGTCTACCATTGACTACGTAGTTTACTGACAATGGTGCCAACAGTCTCAAGTTCCTTGGTTTCGAGCAGATCTTCAAGAATGCCCTGACTGGCCGTAAGTAACCTTGATTCGCGCTTATCTGGACACATCAGCGTTCCTGCATTGAATGCGGGGTGAAAAGTTCCAGATCACATTGACACAAAAGCAAATTTACTAACGACGCTTCCAGTGAACATGGGTGGTGGCAAGGGTGGTGCCGACTTCGACCCCAAGGGCAAGTCTGATGCTGAGATCCGCCGATTCTGTCAGGCTTTCATGACGGAGCTGTCCAAGCACATTGGCGGCGAGACAGATGTTCCTGCTGGTGATATTGGTGTTGGCGGCCGAGAGATCGGCTTCCTCTTCGGTGCCTACCGCAGGCTCCGCAACCGCTGGGAGGGTGTTCTCACTGGCAAGGGTCTTTCCTGGGGTGGCAGCTTGATCCGACCTGAGGCCACTGGTTACGGTCTTGTCTACTACGTCGAGCACATGCTCAAGCACGCCAACCGTGGCACCTTTGAGGGCAAGCGCGTCGCCATCTCTGGTTCCGGAAACGTCGCCCAGTACGCTGCTCTTAAGGTCATTGAGCTCGGCGGCACTGTCGTCTCCCTTTCCGACTCCAAGGGTGCTCTCATCGCCAAGGAGGGTACTTCCTTCACCCCTGAGCAGGTCCACAACATCGCCGCCCTCAAGATCAAGCACCAGGCTTTGACCGCTTTCGAGCACGACGGTTCCTTCACCTGGATCGAGGGTGCCCGCCCTTGGGTCCACGTCGGCAAGGTCGACATTGCTCTCCCCAGCGCTACCCAGAACGAGGTCAGCAAGGAGGAGGCTCAGGCTCTGATTGATGCTGGTGCTTTCATCGTTGCTGAGGGTTCCAACATGGGCTGCACTGCCGATGCCATTGACGTCTTCGAGGCCCACCGCAAGGAGAAGGGTGCTGAGGCTCTCTGGTACGCTCCCGGCAAGGCCTCCAACTGCGGTGGTGTCGCCGTTTCCGGTCTTGAGATGGCTCAGAACAGCCAGCGCATCCAGTGGACCTCAGAGGAGGTGGACGAGCGCCTCAAGGCCATCATGAAGGACGCCTTCTTTGCCGGTCTCGAGACCGCCCAGAAGTACGTCGAGGCCAAGGAGGGCGAGCTCCCCAGCCTGATTGCCGGCAGTAACATCGCCGGCTTTATCAAGGTGGCCGAGGCCATGCACGACCAGGGCGACTGGTTCTAAATGGAAGCTTGAAGAAAGCGGAGACGAGAGCGAGAGCCGCTGAGAGAGAAACCCACATTCCTTGAAACGATACAGAAAGACCGCCATACCCGAGCTGGCCTCACACACAAAGGTTTTCTGGTCCTCTCATCGAGCCTCTCACACCCTGTTTTTGTCTTTTTTATCTGCACAGAACGGTGTTGGAATACTCTAGCTTCTGTTTCTTGTTCTTGGGAACTGTCTCGGGCATGCATTTGCGCAGGGCGTTGGCGGGGTTTCGAGAAGGGAATCCCCTATCTTTTTGGTCTGGTCTTTTTTTGATAGACATGTTTTGGGTTAACAATTCTATTATTCCCTTTTTTAGCCCACGATAGTACGAAGAATGAAAGACGTACGCTTTTTATATACTGTTGCCCACTGAATCGTGATGTTAACATTCGAACAAAAATTAATAGAAAGACGAGCCTAGTCGAGGTTGTATTACTATTATGCTTAACTTGACTGACCGACCTTTTGATGATCTAGGTGACCCCTGGACTATGCCTGTCTCATGTTTATTCCCCCTTTACACGTAGCAGACGCACATGGTTCTGTCAAGGGCCACCTCGATAACTTTAAAGTTAGGTATTCAAGCATAAGTCCGAAACGCCTTAGATCAGAGTATTTACACAGGGAATCCGTTGTCATGGTGCATAGATTGGCCCAGTGATCTGTATAGAGGCAAATGCCAAGTAAGCTGAGTAAAGCACTGGCCTCTAGGTGTGAACCAAATAAATCAGCCGCAGCTCTCCATCTGCTCTGCCAGGGCGCATCTCGGTCAATACCCGTCAGCAACAGTTGCACCACCATCTCGTGATATCTACCGGAGCCAGGATTGACCAGGGACAGGGGG
>JABFFE010000483.1:0-67544 GCA_013623625.1 Fusarium setosum | reverse complement strand
TTACTTACCTTTAAGAAGCTTCTTAGCTACTTAACCTATTTACTCTCTTCTATACCTTTCCCCCCTGATAGTAGGCGCTACTTTAGCCGTCCTATTTAAACCTGCGGGCATCCAAAGAGGAGAGGTAGGGCAAAGATAGATGCTTTATAGCATGATTTGCTTCCATAGCGTGCTGCTACGTGCCCATACTAATGCATTGTCTAGTTGGTTTAAGGGCGACGGCAACAGCCAATGTGCCTACACGAGTTAGCTAAGCGAGAACATCTCATGCTCGATTTATTTGCCGGCCACTCAACAAGTAGTTCGTATTCTACAGCTGTAATCTAGTAGTCTTGCTCAGTCCTCGAAGTAATTCTGCCTTGCTATAATCTAGGATGGGTCCGGTGAAGCTTTTATCAGAGGGCTAGGTGCCCGTGCATGGCCAAGTCTTGTCTTCATCCATTGACTGGAGTTGTCAGTGATATTGAGAATTTAAGAAACCAGGGCTTGTCCTATAGCATTGGATGTTTTAGTTAGAGCAAGCTATTGGCTATTAGGTCGTATGATATAGGACTATTGATTAGACAAGATATGATATCCTTATAATAAACAGGGGCATCCATCGACAGTTTAGTCATATTAATTTCATCCTTTTTAAACCTGATGCTAACACGGTTGAGTCGACTAGTACTCCTGGAATACCACCAAGCGAGTTGCCTCAGCTCATCTCTCCCAACAGGCCTGGCTTACCTACGCCAGGCTGGACCAACCACCTCAATCAAACCCAAGAGCAAGACGTAGTCAGCCCTGCAACCACAGCGGTTACCATGGTGTATACCATACCGTGTTCTTCTGCTTATGTGTTTCCTCTGACCCCTCTGAGGGTGGCAGAGTTATGATACCAATGGTGTATACCATTGTTGATCCTGGAAACCCGTCGTACTTGACCGTCACCGAGTTATGCGCGATCATGGAGTATTATCTGTGTCAGCGCTGTGCTGATCATAGAATACCTACCGTCGGGATAACCACTATCGAAACGCCCTGTGACGCCTGCGGATACCATGGAGATAGCAGCATTGTTCTTACAGTACCCGCAGGGGTTATTGCTGCACCGTCCATGAACGTTGTTCTTCCCAAGACTGAACCACGAATACATATCCAACAAGCTACAATTGCACAAGAGCAGCCCGCGGCTAGAGCTCAGAAAACGACATGACTTAAGTACCCCAAACCGCCTGGCCATTCTGGATTATCTGATAATGGTGATGCAGATGTTCACGCACCAGTTGGCAATTTCAGACCTGTTGATCTTTCTCCAACTGTCGGTCCCTCATGGCCGGAATTTAGCGCTGGCTTTGCCGCACAATTGGAGCAACCAGCCGTCAAGGCGCAACCAACAAAAGAACTTTGCCAGACCGGCTCACCGGACCATTCTAAATCATCTGGAGATTCCGAGCTACCTAGTCATACTAAATCTCCTGCTCTCGGAGTTGTGAATAACTCCGAACCGACCCCTTATTCTCCCAATGCTGGCGCCCAGGAGGTGGATTTCACTAGAATCGCAACTCCAAATCGACACCAACAAGGTGTCAACGCCGAGTCAACAAAGCTCCGCGACCACACTGAGCTCCCTGGCCTGGAAGTCGACCAGCCATCCGTAGTCTTCTCTGCTCCCCACGCTTCTAGTCTATTGCAGCCCGGCAATCCAGATGTGTCAGCAACTCGACTGGGGGCAGCCGAGCCAACTGCAGTAGGCAATCCCATCGGGGAGACAGCAGAGCCCGATGTCTTGGGTCTTCCAAAAGAGGAAGCACCTAAGGCCGTATAAACCTCTAAACGACCGAATGGAGGAGAATGATTGAGCATATCTACTCTTGCAACGCCAAATGCACCGCCACTAGGTCTAGATACGCTGCCATTGTGTCTGCAGATGATGATACGCGAAGATGGAACTACACCTCACTTATATTTGTTCCTGCTTTGGCAATGTGGGTGGTTTTCATGCTATAGGATGTTTCCAGGTTGATTTCTGTATACATCTACACCTCTTCTTCAACTTGTATATTCTCATCCACGGTGCTCGTCGTTGTTGTGAAGCCAAGGTGCCCTTGATGTTGCAGTCGAGCAATTCACACAGATAATAACCAACCCAGCAAGAACGTTGTATTAGATGGTACTACATTGAGCAACTTCTCATTTTGTGTTTCGGAACCGCCTATTTAATGTCGATTGATCAGCCTACAGGTCGACTATATAACCCCGCCGCAACGCCAAGATCGCCCAAAGTCCCTGCGAATGCAACGACCTGCCTGAAGAGGCTATGCCGATGCGGCCCACTACGCCCTGGCAATGCGACGCTAAGACGATATCGATCAGGTAAATACGACAAGCTCGCGCGGCATCCGGGTTTATTCTGGAAGGTCAAGAACCTTGTGTGGTCTACGGAGCGGATTGCGTCAGCAGGATCTTTTGAAGTCGCCATAACCTTGGCTCTGCGATGCGACGGTAGGAACTCGTGTCTTGAGAGGATGGATATTTCTCCTGCCATAAAGGCGCGCATAATCCGAATCAGATGATAATGATGCTTGAGACGCAGCAGCTAAATTGCCTTCCCAAAGGAGATATCTGTAGCAAGTAGGCGGTTTTGCAAGTATATAATCCTTCTCTCAACATGGCCGCCTCTCTCATGTCCGAGGTTGCTCTATGCTACTATTCCAGTAGTTTGGAGACTATTCTTTCACGAGATTATAACAGTCACATTATCCAGGGATATCAGCCGTGCAACCATCATGCGTCTACTTCTTGCATTGGCATCCCTGGCAGCAGTGTCGAATGCCGCCGTGATTCCGCGACAAGCGGAGAAGCCGCTTTATAAGATTCAACTCTCGCCGACCGATATCCGCACCGTTACGGAGGAAGAAAAGTGGGCATTGAGAGCCGTAGGTACCGAGAGCCATGCATAACTTGGCACTCTAACACTCCCAGGAACACAAAACCTTCATCGACATCACAGACCTCGACGAAGATCCCCCAATCAGCCTCCAGGTCATTGCCAGCTTTCCCGATGCAGTCGCACACACCAGTGCCGTGAAAGCTCTTCTTCCCAAGCTGAGCCAGACTCGTCTGCGCAACGCTCTCACGACCTTCTCCAATTTCCATAACAGATACTACACATCATCGTACGGCGAGCAGTCAGCCCAATGGCTCTTGGGACAGGTGCAGTCCATTATTGATGCCAGCGGAGCCAAGAACGTCAGCGTCAAGACCTTTGCCCACTCATGGCGACAGCCGAGTATCATTGCCACGATCCCCGGCAAGAGTGCCAAGACGATTGTTGTTGGGGCACACCAGGACTCTATCAATCTCCAGAACCGTGCCGAAGGTCGAGCTCCGGGTGCTGGTCAGTACAGGTATCGTTGCACACCACCAACGGGAGGGTCACTAACCACCCACAGATGACGACGGCACTGGAACTGTTACTATCCTAGAAGCGTTCCAGATTTTGCTGACAGACTCCCGTGTTGCATCCAACCAAGCAGCTAACACAATCGAGTTCCATTGGTACGCCGGTGAAGAAGCAGGTCTGCTTGGCAGCGGCGCCATCTTCCAACAGTACCTCCGTGAGGGCCGAGATGTCAGGGCCATGCTCAACCAGGATATGACCGGTTACGTCAAGCCAGGCTCTAAGGAGATTATCGGCATCATCACTGACAATGTTGACCCCGGATTGACCGCGTTTCTCAAGAAGGTCATCGCTGCTGTAAGTATTCCAGAATACGGACACAGGTGCAACGGCATTGCTGATAAAAAGACCATAGTATTCTTCGCTCACCACAGTGGACACCGAGTGCGGCTATGGATGCTCAGACCACGCATCTGCCAACAGGGTCGGCTATCCGTCGGCATTTGCTGTCGAGGCAACCTTTGAAGACAGCAGCCCCTACATCCATACAGCTTCAGACACACTCAGCACCGTCGACTTTAACCATGTTTCAGAGTTTGTCAAGACGGCCATTGGCTTTACGTATGAACTTGGATTTGCTACCCTGTGATCAAAAATAAGCCAAGTTGCGCCAGGGCCGGGATATCTGCAACCCGTGAGGATCCGGCAACTGGTTGGGGTCAGAGCAATAGAGGCCTGTGTTCATGCCACCATGTATATAGCCTGCTTCTTTATACGAGAATGAAACCTCCCCTTCCGCTAAACCTCTCGCACTCGGGCTCTTGGCTACCTTTATTTCGCCGTTCATGGCTCAGACGATACGTAGGAAATACAGGCGCAGAAGGGTTGTTGCAGGAATCAAGGATGGAGCAAAGCTGCAAGTCAAATAGGATCCGAGCAATAATGTCCTTAGTCCCAAACCGCCACCCCCATCGGCAGTTGAGACGTAGTAGTGACACGCGAGAATAGCTCCAGCATTTTCGGCATTCAGGTCTCTTTGGAATGTAACACTCCGTGCCGTGATTCCGTCCAGGTCGTGGAGATGGTCTATGCATCCAAACATGCCGTATCAACGTTTCAAGGGCGAATTCAAATGCTGAGCTCAACAAGTGCAGCGTCACAGCCGAGCTTCAGTGCATGTGAGCAAGTATTTAACGTCATAGCAGGCCAACCCCAGATCTGTAAGATGGCCATCCCTGTTTATCAATCTTTAATGTTTCATCTGACGTGTCGACTCTGACTCGAAATGATTCCGAAAGTCAGTTATACATAGTACTGCGAGGATCAGGGTTCCCCAGAGTTGCACCGCTTGGCGCGTAAGGGTGGGAGCTGGGTGCAGATACTAGCAACGTTTAATCTAACTCAGCAATGCCGAGGGATGATCACGGGCAATGCCGTGAGCGAAGGTTTGGTTTTAATTAATTTGGTCTCCCGCACCCCAACTTCAGGTTGGGTCGAGGATCCGGTATTCCGTCTTGGCCGATTCAGTGCCTTGCATCACCACCAAGTGCCCTCAAGGTGCCCTCAAGTCAACGTTGAGAATATGTCCGGGTTGCAATCACGGAGTCTCGTGCCTCGGCAGATGGGTTTCACCATTGTGTCCAACCTGCAGAGCATCGGAGCTACGAAACTCTAACTACACACCTGGACCCTTCGTATTGTTATTGCCTGACCTCGCCCAAATGACGGCACAGCCTTACCGACGGGTGCTTCGTCAGCAGCCTTGCTTTGCCTCACTGATTGGGCTCCAATGCACTGGGAATCCTTGTCATCAAGGCCTTGCCTCGGCACTAGCAGCTAGGCGACCGGTTTTCTGTCACATCAACGCCAAGCTGACCCCTGATCGCCCTAGCTCCCAGACCAGCCTAGGAAAGTTTAAACCAAGAGCCACCAATTGGAGCCTGGTCTAAAGGGCCTCCAACTCTCAAACGCGCCCGTTAGGTTATTGCGAGGTTACTTGGTCTTTCGCAGCAATTCAATGCCGGGGCTAATTTGGTCCGGCAGCGAGCGTTTCTCGGCGGCCGCGGAACACACCGTTGGGGTTTGACCGAGTTCAAGACAATAGCAGCTAGGGTTGGTTGTGTTCATGGATCAGATATAAATCCCCAGAGACCCCACTGGAGATCAACTTATGGGCCTTTTCTGGAGAACTCGACATGGTCATTCTTCGAACATTGCGGCACAATGAGCGTCTCCTCAGGCCCATCCAAGGGCAAGCGTGATTCCCTGCCCATCCCCGGCAGCGTTTTCTTTGTCTCTTCAGCCGGCAGGGTTCTCAAATTGCCGATCCCCAGTACGTCATACCGAGACCCTCTGACTTGGCGACCATCCAAAAGGGCCATTGCCTTCTTCGCCCTCGAGGTCTACTCTGTCGTGGCCTCGCTTGAAGTCAACCTCCCTGGGCTATTCATGCAAGCAATCCGACATGAATTCAAACAAGAGGTACGCAACCAAGTTGCCAGTTCCTTAAGCCAGCACTCATTGAATTATAGGATATGAGACCCTTCAGTGCCGAGTCATTGTCTTCCGCCATGACGCTGTTTACTGGCTTTGGATATCTTCTGGGAATTCCGCTTTCAACGGCAGTCGGAAGGCGACCAGTTGTTCTCGGTGCGGCTACAGTGACTAGCGCTGCTACTCTATGGGCTGGAGTAGCTGGGGACTTTTACCAGTTATTACTTGCCCTTTGTCTGCAAGCACTGGCCGTCGGATCTGCAATCGGAATGGTATGCTATCACATCACCTACGCATTTCGGGATAGGTTTGCTAACTCGCCGTAGTGTATCCTCATAGTCATTGACGGGACCTTTATCCACGAAAGGCCCAATGCGTTGTCACTGTTTTGGTGTGTCGGATCAGCATTCATCAAGCTGTGCATCCTCATCGTACCATTCACAACAGACCTGAGCACGAACTGGCGTGCAGTGTACCAAGTATGGTTTGCCCCTTGCATGACCGCCCTCGCCCTGGTCCTGCTCTTCGTCCCTGAGACGTACTTTGTACGGCCGCCAGTCGCCCTAGATGGACGTGTACTGGTACAAAGCAGTTCCGAAAAGGTCCAGGTCTACGAAGGATGGGAAGAGGTCGAGGATGTCGGCTCGGAAAGGCCTCTACCAGAGCCGCCAGCAACCAGCCGTGTTTGGACTCGTCTCAAAGTCTCACGAGCACCGGGAACCGATGCGAAAGCCATGGTTGCTACATATATGCAGATGCTGCTTTGCATACTGAACCCCCTCACCTTCTGGGTCTCTGTACTGACCGGCGTCATTTTGAGTGGCGTGATTTTCCTAAGCCTCACTCAGCCTGGTGTTCTGGCTGGACCAGTCTGGCGTCAAGACCCCGAGTCTGTCAGCATACTACTGGGCATCACCGGAATCATCGGATCAATCCTCGCGTTCCCGGCAACTGGCCCTCTTGCTTGCTGGTTTACACGGCGCTACTCGCTACGGACAGGAGGTATGCGACACGCCGAGCTATACTTGCCAGCATTTGCAATTCCTGTCGTATCGGGGTTGGCCAGCGTTATTCTCAACGGACTTGCAATCGAGAACAGCTGGCACCCGGCTTGGCTGTACATCACCTCCGGCATCAGCATATTCAGCTACCTCACTGGAAATGTCGCCTTTACCCTTTGGATCACCGAGGCCTTTCCTCGGTGGGCCGCCGCTGCGTTGGCTGTCCAGCTCTTTACCGGAAACATGGTCAGTTTCGGTATAGGCACTGCAATCATTCCATGGTGCCATTCAGGGCAAATCCTTCCGCCCACGGTGCTCATTAGCACATTGATGCTCTTCCTGGGCGCTCTCGCAGTCCCTGCTGCATTTTGGGGCAAGACTGTTCGGCAGTACATCCACGGTCGATGGAGTGACTCTGAAAAGGGTGCTTTGCGGCCTCAGTAACTGTCATTGTCCAGTTACTCTATCTCTCTCTCCCTGTCTGCTTTTGGTCCGTCTGTTACTTGCGTGACACTTTGTCGAGACTGGTGTTTCTTTGAGTCAATACTTGTACCTAGACAATCCCAGTGCAGGATGTGCACGAATTCCCTTTTCTCTTTGAATAGACTAGATGATATCACGAGCGTAGCGGTCTAATTAGAGGGGCCATTGGGTCCAATTATTATTATTTGGCAGGCACTGACCTGGTTCGACATGCCTATTTTTATATCCCATTATGCTCTTCTACTATTCGCTCGAGATACTCTTCAGGTGCCATGGTCTATTAGGTGATGGTGTTCAACCAGGGGCGGTCACGAATGGGAAGAGCGTAGATCGCATAGTTGATAGTCATGTCAACTCGTGCCATTCAAATCGGTTTATATGCCTTGCCACCGGAGGAGGCCTTGCATAGCTGCGCTCCAGCGTGGAGCCGTAGCAGTGATACAGGTATAAATGATACATGGGCAAAGGTCAATACGGGGAAGCACCAAGTCGCGTATGCCTACACAAGGTAGAACTGTCGATTACGAGTCGGTTTCTACCTTGAAGTCGGATTCATAAAACGTCTGCTCTCCTTGACAATGACAAAGGGTGAGCCTAAGGTCTTAGCTCCCCCAATAAGAAAATTTTCCCGCAAGGTTAATGTATAGTCGTCTTCGCGGGGTTTTTTGACGAAGTCTCGTAGCTTTCACCCAGGCACCAGGTCTATGACAGCGACAGCTCGCTAAAGGGGCGGCTTCCGGTCAGGAACGTTGCCGACGAGCCATCGCATGTGGATATAATCAACGAAGCCACTCATGAATCCACTAACGGGTGTAGGCCTGGGTTTCATCAAAAGAAACAAGATGTCAAGTTAATAAATGAACAGAGGAGAAGAAGGGCAGAGAGTGAACCTAACAGGAAAACCAACTCTCTTGGAGTGTTCCATTGATATAACAGACATGTTAGAATACTATATCCAAAACGACGTCCATTTATTGTCCGATTCAGGGTAGGTCTATCTCTCTGAATTGCGTGTCTGCTCCATCAAGGGCAGCCTGCTTCCAAAACCACAAAGAACACTCAGGGTAGGTCAGTCACTTCCGTTACGGCAACTCAGATATGTCGCAACAGGCCACTTGTCGAAAAGACTGTGCAGCTTCCCTTGAGCTCGTACAGACTCGAGTCAAGGCCGTGGCTTCTCTCCTTGGGTAGAGCGTGTCGTCTCGCGTGACCTTGGGCTATGGCGTTGAAACGGAAGGATTTTACCCCGCCCGAAGGATCCGGCACATCCTCTCGATCGGGCGATTTCGGCTATGCGCGGAGACAGAGGAGTGGCTTCCTGGCAGAGATGTTTAAAAACTTGGAAGGAAGCCCAATAATAAATGACGATAGGAAGAGGCTTGGGGATACAGTAGTGCAGCAATGTCACCGGCGCATTCAAGCTTCAGGTGCCGTTACGCTATTTTTAAACTTATTTTGAGGCTTGCATAAACGGACGGGAGCCAGCCGCGCCACACTTTCCCACAGCCACTTCCCATGACGCAAAGAAGTCTCCGAGGCATTTCTCGCCTCAGCTTCCACCTCAATATGAGACCCCGTGGCTTTCATCCGCATGCAGCTAGAGCCCCCGGACCGCTGCCTACGCTTAGACCTAGGAAACTTGGTCAAGGAGCCCAGGAGGAGTATGGATACCTGCCACGCTCTAGGCTAGGCATTTCCACCAGCCTCGTCGACTCCTAATTTCGGCAGTTGAGTGATGTGGGCTTGAGAGGGAGTCGATAGACGAGATTAATTTCCGAGCGAACTGCCCTTTCCTTGTATCACCTGTCCCGCTGAACGGGGACTGACAAGCCCCCTCCCAGATATGTGGCAGGCCGATACAGGCCAAGGGAAACGCGTCCAGGTCGCGTTCATCTCAGCCTCAGGATCTGCACTCATCAAATACGACCGACCCTCTTTATTGGGCGATCATTATTGCAGCCTCAGAGGGCTGGATGAGTCCGAGCGACCGCCTGATTCAGAACCGGGAACCCCTGGCGAAACCCTTTACCCGCTTCCCCGACCACGATGCTCAATGGCCAGGTTACTCTGACTGTTCCCATGTGTGCCACAGGGTAGGAGCTGGTCGAACTTGATATGAAACCAAACGTTGGCATTGAAGAGGATTCTAAGGATCAAACATAGACCTCAGGCTTCTAAGTAATCAGCGTCAAACCTGGAATCAACGATTCATTCTGCGAATTGGTGGTCCAGTAGTCTATTCCAGAAGAGGCTGAGTTTACCGCACACGTTGATTCCTATTACCCCAGTCAACTCGGAAACATAGCTTTGACCCAGTGAGCATGTCTCTCACGACGTAGTGAATGCCTACCTGTGCTCCAGCGTAGTGCAGACATTCACACCCACATGTCATGCAGGAGCAAATAACCTCTAGATTCCAACCAACTGGTACTACCGCATGAGACCACCACACACCATGTTTGTATCTGTTCTCCACCATAGCTTACCTATACTTGCCAGGCGATCCTAGGAAACCAATCAGGCACCACTCTGCTAAGCTTGGTGGCTGAAATCCGTCGACACCTCAGACACTGACCTTTGGCTTTGGAATTCTTGTTGGACTTGATAATCAGTACCTCCTTTTTCCGTTTAGTTTCTGCAGCACTCCGTGCCAACTACTAAGCTACATTGACACATTCCCATTGCCGATCAGTAAGCCGGAGTAGGTAGGACTGATTCAAGGTTCCCGATCTGCCAGCGAATTATTCAGAATTACGACTTAGGTAACTTGTTTTGTACCCTAGATCCATGATCTACAACTTCTTACACGAGTGATCCTTCAGTGGAGCAGCTCGGGCTCTCCGCGAGACCAAGTTGTAGTGATTCTTAACAACTACTGTTGATTACTGCCTGTGTTATGTTATCGATCCCGATTCACGAGGGTTACATAGGAGTCCATAACTTGGCCCCCAACACTACATATTCCAAGTTGTGGCTGCATGCACTTCTCCTGCAGATCCAGCGTTGAATCTTGGCGCTGCATATATTCAATCCAGTTAGTAATACGAATATCACCGAGTTCCATCCTAAATTGTTACCTCGATAACAAGGCATGGTCAGTAGGGTATTCTACTTCAGGCAAGTCGATGCTGGCGCAGTCACTCCCAGGACATATAGCTGAGACTTGAGGCCCCAAGGCACCTAGTAGCCTCTCAATATGCCCGATCTCTGGTCGTTTGACAGCATACGTCAGCGGGGCGCGTTATACGAATACCTATTTCGGGTGGCGCTTACGATGCAGCCCATGTGGAATCACCCACTGTCCATACGAACCATCCATACGAACCCGGATGGGCCAGCGCGAAAAGGCCCATGTAACTATCTATCAAACGCCTGTCCAATTATGCTTATCGTCACAAATTTACACGCAAGTTTATGCTTATGAACACAGGCGTAGCGCAGGGCTGAGGCTTGGCCAGCTGCAGGGCGGCCGACTCGGGGGGACATGGACGATCACGATCCACAAGGCTGTGTTGGCCGATCGGCCAGGGGTTATTTGTTTCCGGTCCCATCTGCAATCCACCAGAATGCTACTGCCTTGTCGCGTAAAGGGCAGGGATATGTCGGGAAAAGGTAATGGGTAGATTGGGCGTTTCATTTGACGAGTGCACGATCCCAATAATCCCTGGTCCTGTCGCGTGCCTCGTAAGGCTATAGGGCCTTGGATAGATTAGATAACAGGCGTGTGAAACCGAGGCTTGGAGTGAAACTGAGTGTTGGTTCACAAGCCTCGAGGCTGTTGAACGGTTCATGGGAGCACTGAAACAGCACCGCCAGAGACATCACCTTCTCCTCACTTGACATGTGCGAGATCGACAGCGGGATGTTATGACGTCAATTCTGGCCTTATCCTCGCAGTAGCGGTCTTTTACCAATGTCCGCTCGCCGTGCTTGATTCCTTTCGCTTGACCCACGTGCATGGGCTCGTGGTTTATCCCCACGCATAAAGTCCCTAGCAGGCCGCGTCGATCCCTCTTGGCAAGGCTCCCTTTCGAGATGTTCTCCCGGCGTTGAGGCCTGGCCATGATGTAATTCTTTATCTTGAGCTGCCCGTTGTGGAAGTGCACTCAGCCGATCGCCCCCAACATGAACACGGTAGTTGTTGTTTGAAGGATTCGGACAAGCAGGGAGGGGAGGCTGAGGACTTCTATCGTCCTAGCGCTGACCAGGTCAGACGCCATTCAGGGAAAGCCAAAACATGCATAACTCTTTGGTAAGCGAGGGAACGTCTCACGCTAGCGGGGTGGTTAAGCTTATTGGACCATGTCGTTTCGATCGTCGCGACTACAAGCGTCGCAGTTTGACATGTCTTGAATTCTGGGCCAAGACGAGTTGACCCGGACGTTGAGATTCCCAAAAGAGCATCTCGTAGCCCTAGGCAAATAGTATCGGACGAGTATAAAAGCCATCGTCTCGTCCGGTTTAGATCTCATTCTTCAGCAGCTTCCAGCAAGCAACTCCCCAAACACACTCCCAAGCCTCAGCTCCTCATTCATACTTCGCAAGATTCACCCAGCCGCCATGCAGAAGACTCTTGTCGCCGCTGCCGGCCTCCTGAGCGCCTTGGCCTCAGTACAGGCCTCGCCTGTTTCCAGGCCCGCAATCACCAAGCGAGACGTGATTGGTGCCCTGCCCGAGGGTGCCGACCCTGTCGAGCTCCAGTTCCAGCCTCATCTTGACTTTGACTCTGACGGCTGCTACCAAACCTCTGCCATCGACGGTGATGGCAACGTCAACCCCGGCCACGACTCTACCGGCACTCCTGAGGGACACTGCCGTGACCCCCCTCAGCTGGACAACAGCAACACCTACTCTCGCAAGCGCTGTAATAACGGCTTCTGCGCTGTCATGTACGTTCACGGTGCCTACACTATCCGAGAGGAATTACTAACCAAGCTTCAGGTATGAGTACTACTTTGAGAAGGACCAGGCCGTCGGTGGCAGCTTTCTCGGAGGCCACAAGCACGACTGGGAGAACATTGTCGTCTTCTCCCAGGGCGACACCGTCGTCCGCGTCGCCCCCTCCTGCCACGGCAAGTATGACGGAGCCAGCAACGAGTTCCCTGCCGACGGCTCCAACCCCCTGTTGGTATACCACAAGGACGGTGCTGGCACCCACTGCTTCCGCTTTGCCAACGACGATGACATTGCCAACCCTGAGAACCCCACTGGAAGCTTCTTCAAGGCTCCTCTTGTTGGCTGGGACAACTGGCCCGATGTCGGTCTCCGAGACAAGATGCTCCAGAACTGGAGCGGTGGTGTCGGTCCCAAGCTGGATGATGAATTCGGTGACTCTCTGAAGGCCGCTGCTGGTGATGGAGTCGAGGGCTTTGACCCCTTCACTGACGCTTGAACGGTTATGGATGAGGCGACTGCCATGACTGAGATACTGGAAGACTGCTACTGTACAAAGTTTCTTGTTCACATATATGCCTGGATTGGATGGTTTCAGTTAGGATACACGAGAAATGATTGGCCATCTTAGGACACTTGGGCTTCTACTGCATTTTGGTTTCGCCGGGTGATTTCGTGAGTGATCAAGAGACATGTCCCGTGGTGATAGTCGCAACAAACAAGACCATATGAGCTATACATTAGGCTTGATGCAGAAGCAGACCTTCGTGGTACGTATACCCTTCGAATTGACATTCGATATATCAAAGTATGCTTATCCTCCGTGGCTCTAGCATTTTTCTGATAAGATGTTTCTTACCTTGTCTAGCCTTGGGTGGCTGGCATTGACTCTTTCCGACGACTACCAAACACTCACATAGCTACCCATAGCCTACATTAGCTTTGTACCAAATAATGAAGACGGTCAAAATCAAAAGCCCTCTTCTCAATCTTCAACTATCGTCAGCACGGCAATCGCTCACGTGCCTCGACAAGGGTGACCGGCGGGACGATGGATCGGAGGATTGTCAGCACTTAGATAAACTGACAGACATGGGGTCTTCGGTGAAGGGAATCGACTAGCAATACATGATGATCTTATTGCAACGGTAGCATAAAAAGCATAAAAAATCACAAGATGGATCTTCAATTCCGTCAACAGTAAAGCTCTGGTAACATTGACGGGCTGTGCCGTGGAACCAGGTCGGCTTTGCCCAAAACACTGATCGAATGCCACGATTTCGGGACTACGATCTGAATTTTGTGCATCCTGTATACGAAATGGGATTTTACTGATCGATATGTTACTGAAGAGCAGCCAGGCACGTACGGCTGAGCGATAACATGCTATGGGAACATATAGACTTCGAACGGGTTTATCTTGACTTAATCCAACATTTATTCTATGCCTATCGAGCATAACATAGTAGATGTGACGTGAAAGACGCAAAATATCAGTATGAAGCGAGTAGAGTAAGTTTATCGCTGGGTTGTATCTGAGCAAACAGTCACGCCGTATGATGTAAACCCAGGGTAATTGGCAACGCCTACCTGTTTGCTATTCCCGTGGGCGGATACTAGCGCTGCTGATAGTTTTTCAACTTCTGTGCCCATGCTGAGCTTTCTGTGTATGCCGACACTTCAGTTAATAAATGAGTCGTGGTCCATTGAAGACCTCGCCGGTGTAGAGGGTTCAGCACGTTGCAGCTGAAGTCTGATGTAAACGCAACGTCGTGAGCATTCCGAGAAACGGCTTTTTCGTATGTTTGTACTGCTAAATACACTACCGTCTTCTCCTTAATGCATTCCAGTCTTTACGGCTATCAATAGAATAATCATCGAATCTCGATAGCCCTCTGCAGAACCCCATCCTTCTTCTCGTATTCTGTTTTCCCCTCTGTGGGCACCAGCCGAAATACCTGATCGAACCGCTTACCCATGCCCGGATACGTCTCATCGAAAACGTCAACAGCCCTCCAAAACGCCTTGACATCATTCGGCTGATCCAGCACAAAGGCCCCTAAGCGAACAAAATACTTACTCCCCTTGTCATCCTCCCGACAATCCAGAACAAGGCAATGGACAGGGTTCACGACGCGGGTCATGTCTGCGAAGATCGGGACTGCGCAGGGCTCAACGCACTTTGTGGCTTCTTGCTCAAAATCAACGTCCCAGTAGTTTTTGGTCTCGGTCGTAATCATGCTGACTTGGTCACCACCGACGCTGAAGAACTTCATCCCTTTGGCGAGTCCGAAGCCGGCGATGGGGACGAGGGAGCATTGGAGTCTCAGGAATGATCCCGGGGCACAGCGGTACTTGAGACCGCTTGATGTGTCTTCGGTGTTGAACTCCGGGACGTGGTTGACCTTTGCCTCGAGGACGCGGACAAAGCTAAGGTCGATGGAGCTCGGCTGCTGGGGCTCGACAAGGACGTCTTTAATGGAGCACCATGACCAAGTCGGGGCAACGTATTCGGCGAGCCGTTCTCCAGGAGCAGGAGGTGCATTGCCACTGAGTTGGTGGTGTTGAACCCTTGAAGTCGCTCTCCAGGCCAGCTGCCTCTCTAACTCAGGTCGCCACAGGCCAGCAAGAAACAGCGGCTGTGGTGGTATATCGAGCTTGTCTTCAAGCTTTCTTTGCAGCTCCTCCGCTTCCTCCTCGCTCTTCTGCTTCCCCTTGTCGTCTGAGCCATCATCCTCCGTCGCTTTGGTAACTGTCATGGTTTGGAAAACCTCGTCGAAGCACTCTACAATACCCGCCAGAGCAACCAACTTGTCCGTGTCGTATGTGAGCCTTCCCGACGAATAGCCTCGGATGACTTGATTCCAATAATCCAGAATTTGCTCCGTAGTCAGTGCCTCCAAGTCGCCATTTCGCACACCTAGGATGAAATCCTTTACACGGCTCATACTGTGGCTATACGGTCCTTGCCTTCTAACCGGGTCGCCGTACGGAAGTCGTTCGCACGCTGTCATTGAACAGCACTCAAAAGCAACTTGCTCGAGACCTAGATGAAGCACCCGTGGAGCGAGAAGACGCTCTTGAAGAACCCAAGCTCGTCGATTCAGCGGCGCATTTGCCAAGCGAGTCCACCAGCTGCGAAAGTCGGAAACGCAGTAGTCGCCCGAGAAAGGGCCGCCCCAGGCGCGGCGTACCCATATCGGAAGCCAAGCTTTGCGATCGCGTTTCTCTTCAACGGAGAAGAGGCCATCGTGAACGCTCAGGGCTGCGGTGGCACAGATGCTGAGATGCGAATTCCCATAGACCAATACCATACGGCCTACCTCGACGGCCCAGTCCTCGGGGTCATCCTGGAGGATGCACAGAGAGTCGATCCAGAGATATTGATGCCCCAGGGTTTTCACGGTATTGCACGCATGGAGAAATGTTTTTGGTAGCATGTCCACGGGAATTGAGGTCTTGAAAGACTCGAGAGTCTCCTCGGTGAGCTGCACTGGACATCCTTCGCCCCAGCAGTGGCTGAGGGTGAGGTAGTCGACCTGGTCTGGAACATCGGACCCTTCAACCAGACGAACCTCCAAAGATTCAGGATTGGAATTTATGTGAATGAGCCGCGATGGCTTCCATGATGGGTCCTTTTCCAATTTGCAGAAGTTGTGATTGGAGTTGCAGTGAGCAAGCCAATCTCTAACTCTCCGCCATGTCGAGTCTTCGTGATCCGACGGAGTCAACAGCTTCATGTTGATATATTTTGCATCTCACTCAAGATTAGTCTTCTTAATCACCATAGACGCATCTTGACAAGCGCGACATACCGTCAGCCTTGACCATGTCAAGCGTGGCCCAGATGGGTCCCAAGTGCGGCCATGCAATCCGCTGCTCGATGCTGCATCGCTCCCAGTCGTGCACACTGATGAATTGGAGCTCCACATCTTCAAGTTCAATCTCTTCTTGCGTCAACGGATGAAGGCATTGTGCTATGTCTTGGCCTCCGTCGGTCAGGTCTTTCGCAGACTGCTCCAAGGCTCGCACCCACATTGCACAGTATCCGCAGTAGGAAGATGCCTCGAGAAGCTTTGAAAGTGCTCGTGTGAGGAAAGGTCTGCCTTGTTCTGGTGGGTTTGTTAAGGCATGGTGACAGAAGTCGCAGAGTGTTCCATCGTCGATGGTGAGCGGCTTTGCGAGGTTGTCGACGTCGTGTTCTTGGCCGTCAGCTAGGCCAGAGAATACCTCTGGGTCTGACATGGCGAGTGGTGATGTGCAGTTCAATACAATTTGCACATCTCCTAGTGATCTGAAGACTAGGACATCTTGAAACAGGTTATGCTTACTATGGGCGACGAGGCGCAGCGGAGCTAGGCTGAGCTGCTGCCTAAGGCACGAGACCATCATTGTCATTCTACGTCATTCACGCATCCCGTGAATTCGATTGCTTTGATCCTTGGGGAAATGGACGAGGGCTGGGTCGATAATTAGGGCCGACTTTGTGCCCTCGTGTGCTGCCCTATTCGCTGGGTAGAGGCCTCAGCAGGATATCCATACTATAAGCGGCTGTACTTTGAACAGACTGAAAATGATATTAATAGGAGCAACCTAGTCTAATTGATTCAACTCGGTGCCACGCATAGTCATGGCTGGCTTCTTCCCTCCACATGACCCTTGTCCCTCCCCCGCTTCCACTGTGCTTTCTATTGTCTCACAACAATGCCCCAATGTGACGTCCATCTTCTCGCCCACCGTGAACAGATCTCGATTATTAATGACCAGACTCATGGAGTCGAGATGACGTCGAAACCCTCACATCGCCGATGCCGGTGCCGATAAATCCGACCCGCCCCGCAGATCGCGCAATGCGACGCTCCGCATTTCGGATGACGGTCAAGAGAAGAAATTCTCACGCGCGAAGGCTTCATATTATGTCCCTCAACGCTTTCCGCAATGCCCTCGTCACTCGGAAAGTCAGCCAACTGGCTGTACCATGAATCCGGCATCGCCTCTCTGTACCTCACCGGTCGCGATGCATGGCTCGTCATTATCTCGCGAACTTGTCGCATGTTCGCCTTCGGGGCTGTCTCCCTCACGATAGCCCTCTTCTTTGCGGAGTTGGGGTTTTCGGATTTCCAGATCGGTCTCTTTATGAGCCTGACGCTCCTCGGCGACGTGGTGCTTGGCCTGGTGATCACGCTCATGGCCGATGGACTTGGTCGTCGTCGGGTTCTCTTCGCAGGCGGCCTGCTCATGGCGATTTCGGGGGCTGTGTTCTGGTACTTCGAGAACTTCTGGATTCTCCTCTTCGCTGCTGTCGTGGGCGTTGTGAGCGCCAGTGGCAGCGACTTTGGCCCCTTTCGAGCTATCGAGGAGTCGATCCTATCTCACATCACGACGCCAAAGACACGGGCCGAGGTACTGTCTTGGTATGTGACATGCTCAAGTCTCGGCTCAGCCGCGGGCACCGAGATGGCAGGGAGATTTGTCGAGACGTTGAAAGAACGCGATGGGTGGACTTTGGTTCAGACGTACCATGTCACGTTCTGGATCTACATCGTGATGGGCGCCTTGAACATGCTGTCTACGCTGTCCATGAGTAGCGGGTGCGAGGCTGAAACGACAGCTCCAGATGCTCCTGATGAGTCGAGTCGAGCCTTGCTCGCCGAGTCTCAGCAAGACGAGGAGGCCAGCACGGTCCAGTCAACTGAGCCGCCCAAAAGCCGCTTCTCCCAGATCTCCTCGTCCACCCGCTCGGTTATGTACAAACTGTGGTTCCTCCTCGCCATCGACTCCTTGTCCGATGGTATGGTATCTCGCACTCTGACAACTTATTTCCTCGATCGCAAGTTTCACCTGTCCAAGGCAGCTCTCGGCGATATCATGTCAGCATCCTTGATCCTGGGAACCGTTTCAACTGTCTTCGCGGGGCCTCTGTCCCGACATCTCGGCCTTCTCAACACCATGGTATTTACGCACTTGCCATCCTCTGCAGCTGTCTTGTTCTTCCCTGCCCCAAGTGGGCTCGTACCGACCATTATACTGCTCTTTATTCGTCAGGGTCTCAACAACATGGATCAAGCACCGAGAGCAGCTTTTATCGCTGCTGTCGTCAAACCCGAGGAACGCACAGCTGTACTTGGAATTACTAGTACAATCCGAACATTGGCAATGACAACAGGCCCGTCCTTCACTGGGGCTCTTGCGGGCAGTGACAGATTCTGGGTTGCTTTCGCGGTTGGAGGAGCGTTGCGAATTACATATGACCTGGGACTGTGGGCCATGTTTGTCAATATGAGGTTACACGCCCATGAGACGCATCAAGATGCCGATCCCCGTCGAAGGTCCGTCGATGAGGATAGTGTGGAGATGAGAAGATCGGCAGAGCATGAGGCATGACGAGGAGAATCCATGGGAACTTGGAGAACGGGCAAATCATACACGGAAAAATTAGTTTGAATCTTGGTCAGCGTCAGGAATTCGGCATAATGTGTAGCTAAAAAGTGCTGAGTTATAAAGAAAACCTCTGAACATACTCTCTAAGCCCGAGAATGTAGATGACAGATCTATCAACCGATGCCCATGACCAGCTCGGAAACCGAAGTCGGCCCTCTCGACATGCTGTCTTGGACAGCTCACAGGCCTCATCTTGCTTGAGACAGTATGAAAGGAGCCTGTTTTCTCGATCAAAGGCGGTCTGAGATGGAGCATCTTCAATACTGTCTGAAGCCCAAGCAAGGGGCCTTGGGGGTTGGTTAACTAGCCGTAGGACATGCACTAGATGTTCGTACATGGACTCTCTGTGGAGTACTCGAGGACGGCGAGGAGGTGACCCTAACTCAATTACCTTTTAACCTATAGAATAACCAAAAAGAGCCGATGGCCGCAGGACCTTTTCTGCCTGACCGCTACCAACAGCACACTGGCCGTGTAATATGGACCTATAAGATCCGTCTTTATTGATGGGATTTATGTGTCCGCAAGAAACGCATGAGGACGGTTGTAGCGGTAAGGAGGGAGGTATGGAAGTTTATCCCAAGCTGCATATATTGCCACGTTGACCCACTGCTACACCGCCCTCGAATTACTGTATGATATCAATGGAAATCATTTTTCTGCTTGAGACCTGTGGTAGATGACTGCCGCGTTCGGTTCGAGGCTCAATGTCGTAGATAAGAGGCACTGTCACTACTAACAAAATTATAACATACTTGTTGAGTTGGGACTTATTGCTGAATGTGTCTTTATTGTGTTATTTCATATCTCACGTTCGAAGGCTTCTCTCACAAGCTTTGCTCTCAGGGCCATTGGTATCGCGTCCAAGGGCTCCACGTTGACCGCAACGGAGCCCGCTGGGCCCGTGAATCCCCCACCAGATTCGGCCGAGCAAGCATAACAGGGCAATACGACTTAATAACACCTAGGTTCTCATTTTGTCACTCCAGGGTTACAATTCGAGCATGATCTTGCCGACCCTTGGGGCATAATTTGGCCTGAAAACGGAAAATTTCCCGGCTGGCCCACAATCAAGAGATGGACACCTGTAATGTTGCGACAATGACATAATAATCTTTAACGAGATGGGATGAAAGACAGGGTATATCTCGGAGTATGGGACTGGCATTTTCGGACAAGATTCTGGCCTCCAAACATTTGGCTTGACCAACCTGCTATGGAGCAACGTGCCTGATCTGTGATCAACTGACAAAGTGCTTTGCTGAACTTGCTTACAACATTCACTTCACAGTTTCTCCGTGTAGCATTAAACGCCGGATGAAGCCGATGTGGCAATGCGGATCGAGCCGTGTCGACATGGTTGGGATGAACATCTCTGCATCGCACCGACGACCCGAGCTCCGGCCAACACTGCAACGTCTAAGCGACGGAGCTGTGACGGATTTAAACTGAAAATTATTCTTCCAGGGAAGTGATCTACAGAGTAAACCCCCACGTGTCTGTCCAAAGCTCCCTTGCGACCAGCACGCGCTCCAATCGGTCCATATGGGTTACCAAAAGTGCCGGCCACCTAAGTCAGACGCCTGATCTTCAAACCCTCGTCGTTTTTCCTGCTGGATTAAACTGTCAACGGAACATTTAAAGGAGAAGCTTGAATTATGGTTAGTTAACCTTAACCCGAATAAACGTTGTCTCCACCGAAAAAGTCTTGGCCAGCTGCATCAGGGGTTTAATCCTGGACCAACCTATCATCCTTCGCGGAACAGTCACCTCGTCGGACGAGACGGCCTATCATGGACCCTCAGCCTGTCATATGAGTGGAGGAAATATTTCTGCGAAACAATTACTGTGAAACGGAGACAACTGAAACCTACAGCCACCGTCAGCAACTTGATCCTTAAATTATGCCGGCCATGATGTTTACGAGATTACGGCGGGGATGCGATGGGTTTTTCGGTGGAAGTTCAGACGACACGAAGGAATATCTGTATGATCGAAAAGATGTATAAAGACATGGGAATGCCCGTCGCTGAAACTTGATCCCACGCTCTGATACACATCCCTCCAGCAATCCCTTCTTCCTTCGTCTCATCTCCAGCATCCTCTGACTGCCGTCGATCGGTATTTTTGCCTGTTTCAGTCACTAATATCCCAAAATGCACTCTGCCAGCCTCGTCTCTTTCGTCGCCGTCCTCCCCGCGGCCATGGCCTGTCTGGGCTATGACGGCGGCCTCCCTCAGTCCACCGGCTCCAAGACTCTCGACGCTCCCCAAACCATCAAGGCTGGCGAGACCTTTGACGCTGGATGGGTCAAGTATGACCGTGGTGTCAAGTGTGGTGGTCAGGCTGAGGGTGGTAAGTAATTCCTTGCGTTGACAACCAGGATCTAGGTGCTAACAGCCTATGCCTAGGTGATGCCGACGCTGTCTTCCTCCTCGAGGAAGGTGCGACTCTCAAGAACGTGATCATCGGTGCCGACCAGATGGAGGGTGTCCACTGCCTGGGCTCTTGCACATTGGAGTTTGTGTGGTTCGAGGATGTGTGTGAGGATGCCATCACCATCAAGGGTGACGGTACTTCCAACATCATCGGCGGTGGTGCCTACCACGCCTCCGACAAGGTCATCCAGCACAACGGTTGTGGCCACGTCAACGTGGTCAACTTCTACGCCAACGACTACGGCAAGGTCTACCGATCTTGCGGTAACTGCAAGGGTAACTGTGCCCGTTCCGTGCACATCGAGGGTACCACCGCTGTGGATGGTGGTGAGCTCATTGGCATCAACCCCAACCTAGGTGACAAGGTTAGTACATCGTCTAACATAGGTAACTCGAAACGCAAAACTAACGAGATAGGCCACCTACGAGAACAACTGTGTTCCCAAGACCGAGTGCCAAGCCTACGAGGGCTGCGACAAGAGCAACGGCGAGTGCGAGCCCACCAAGGCCGGCACCTGCTAAGCGGTCGAATCGAGGCAAGGGATTTTGTAAAGCTAGTAGATTTCGTTCTGTGACTGTCTCGGGAATGTCTGGTTAGGACGCTCAAACGAGGTGACGGGTCACCCTATATATTTTTACACCGTACATAGATTTGGCACACATGTATACATACCTTGATGACTTGAACACGTCTTACTTACAGCAGTGATGATATACGTGATAAGCCCGCAAACTCAGGTATTGTGATATTATTACCCAGGGTTCCAGTATTACATGGAGTGCCGATGAAATGCCCATTTGTGTAGATACCGTGTTCTTTTGCCATCGTGTTTCCTCTGACCTGAAGGTGGCAGAGTTATAATAGTAATTACATGGAGTTGGCGCTATTTTGGACCAGACCATGGCAAGCTGGATCTGCTGTTTCCCAAGAGATTGATACTGGTTTTAGTAAACCGTTGGTATCTACCCACATGTCACTTGGGGTTGGACGTTGGGCGCTAACACAAAGCAAGGCCGTTCAGCTAGAAGTGCCCAGTAGAAACGCTGATATAGTGCTTAATATCCAACGCAACGGCGCACAGTTGTCGGCTTCCAATGTACTACGGTATTATGGTAACCCTGCCACCCTTCAGACGGATTAGACAAAACACATTAGCAAAACAAACGATGTCTCTAAACAATATGGACCTTTCAAAAGGGTCCAATGCCATACAACACAGTTACAATGGACTCTATCTATGGAGGTTACAGCAAAGAGAACCTCATCCACCCTTTGCCTACCCTGTACCATTCTCGTGTTGCGCTGGGCTTTTGATCCATCACGTCTTGGGAGAGGTAAAGTCACAAGGCCCAATCAAAAAGCCATTGAGGGCGGGTGATTCATAGAATTCTATAAATGGGAACCCTAAGAAAAAAAACCTTTCACTTGAGCGAGACGATTGCAGCCATCGTCCAGGGTCCGTAAGCCGCGTGGCATTGCGCGCTTAAAAATTGGCGGTGATGCGTCGCGTGCTTAGTTGCCCTTTAGAACCTCAGGTGCTGTCCCCCCCACATCGGCCGCTCGAGCCTTTTTCGATGGCTTTCGGCCGAAAAATCAATAGATCGTGCCCTCTGCTGACGCGTCAATCAAATGGCAAGTGAAGTTTGATGTTCTAGGTGTTGGGCCATGTGGGCTCCCACTTCGGCCCGTCGCTCCTTTTCAGCTTAGCTGGGGCGAATGACGAGGCTTGAAACTTCGGCTTTGTCCGCCCACATCCCGGCTCCGGGGCTCAACCACAGGGGCGGACATCGTGACAATGCGCAATTGAGGGCCTGGATAACGGGTTTTGGGGGTGAGACTCGGGATTGTGGACGATGAAAAGGGATGAGGTCGAGGAAACCGAGCATTGGAGCCCATTGGTACTCAATCCTATAAATCTCACAACTCTCCCGACTCCAACATGTCTTGTATGTCACATTTTGCACCGCGTCGAATGGCGTCACATCGCAATAGTCCAACTATTAGTCAACGCGCGGCAGACCACGTCGACGTGGCCTACGCAGCCCGCCCTAGTCTCCGTGCCCCAATCTTGTGGCATGCGACTTCATCTAACCTCGCCACAGCATGACGTCGCGATGCTTGAGCTTGGGATATGTAAAAGGCCTCATCTCGGCCACGGTCGAGATGGCATCAAGGGATTCAGCTCAACAAGTCTTTCCGTTATCCATCACCGATCATGTCGCAAAAGGCTGCCGTCATAGCCTCCCTTGTTGCACTGTCACAGGCCGCCAACAGCCCTCGCGCAGTCAACAATGACAACCTCGCTCCTCTCAAGTTCAAGTCAAATGGAACCTTTCAGATTGCCATCTTTTCCGACATGCATTTCGGGCAATGTCAGTTGTCTTATCTCCAGATCGATCAAGTGAGCCTCGTTGCTAACACTGCCAAGATGAATCTACGACAGGCCCGGCACAAGACCTCGCATCCGTCAAAGTAATAGGCGACGTCCTAGACTACGATCCTCCTGACCTCGTAGTCCTCAACGGCGACCTCATCAACGGCGACTCGACGTTTGCCGAGAACAGCACCCACTACGTCGACCAAATAGTTGCTCCGATGGTGGATCGGAATCTGACATGGGCATCAACGTATGGGAATCACGATCACAACTACAACATCACCGGTGATGGAATCCTCGAGCGCGAGCAGATGTGGTCTGGATCCAGAACTAAAAGCATGGTCAACCACACAGACGCCGGAACGTCCAACTACTACCTCCCCGTATATGCCTCAAATTGCAGCGACACGACCAGTTGCACACCCGAGCTACTGCTGTGGTTCTTCGACAGCCGAGGCGGCAATTACTACCAAGGCAGCGACCAGGAGAATTGGGTGGACCAGAGCGTCGTGACGTGGTTCAACAAGACCAACACAGAGCTGGTGAACAAATACGACAAGACCATTCCGTCGCTTGCATTCGTACACATTCCAATCAACGCAACCGAGGCACTTCAGACCGAGCTTGGCATTCACGCTCACTATCAGCCGGGTATCAACGATGATCCTCCTGTTCCACAACAGGGGGAGGGATGGTGCAGTGATGGAACGAGAGATACCGACAAGTGCCATTACGGCGGACAGGATGAACCATTCATGGAGGCTCTCGTCACGATTCCGGGTATCATTGGGTTATTCTACGGCCATGACCATGGCAATACATGGTGTTATCGCTGGGACTCTCAATTAGACGGCATGAACGTCAAGGGGAACGGCATCCATCTTTGTTACGGACAACACTCAGGTTACGGAGGCTACGGCGACTGGATCCGCGGCGCACGAGAGATTGTCGTTTCACAAGACAAGCTTCAAGACCTTGTTGTCGACACCTATATCCGGCTAGAATCCGGGGATATCGTCGGGGCTGTGACATTGAACTCGACCTTCAACGAAGACTATTATCCCTCAACGCCTGATGACAAGACGTATCTGAAAGATACTCTAGCCGGGAGTAGCAATGGGGCTTTGAGGGCGTCGGCGGGTTCTTCGGTTACGTCAAAAGGTTCCGAGTTTTTATATGCGGCGATTGGGGGGTCATTAGCAACGATTGTATATCTGTCTCTCTGAATAGGAGGCACCTGACATGTTTTATGAGTTATAGAATTTATGATTATAAAGTATTAACCATTTGCCTCTTGCCGCCTGATATCTACCGTGAAACAGATCCTTCTAATTCATCTGAAGATAACAGAGTTATAATATTAATCACTTTATTACTATTATCTCTGCCACCTTCAGATAGATAGTAAGAAGAGATATAATAGCAAAAGAATATAGTTCCTTTATATAAATAGGCATTTCATCGGCCCAATACCATATGCACTTAAACCTTCTCAAATTAGCCCTTCTAGCTATATTGCCGAAAGAGTCATCCGGCCTCCGTCAACCTTATCTATCCAAGATGGCCTTCCAAGATGACACTTTGCAGCAAAGTTGTGACGTGGAGGAAACGGGGTGGCTACCTTTGATCCAATGTAGCTTGGTGCCTTTATCCTTTTCTATTGGAGGTTATTTAGACTCTTTAGTTCTTTAAAAAAGAAATTGAGGTTTGAAAAATAAAAGTGCGTACTCAATCTTATTAAACTACCTAGGTAGCCATAGACCAAGATAAGAATGGCCCACAGTCAAAACGACGTATATTAATAAAATATCTCTGCTCGAACCTTTAGATAAATCCTAGGAAACATGATTATACCAAAAGAAAGAGTGTTTCGCTAGGATAGCTGGGGGGGGGATCAACTGAGGTAATGAGGATATCTGTTGACATATCTTAAAGCAGCGGCTTGGGCTGCAAACTGTCTACTCTCATCCCCTCAGATCCGCTGAGTCATCAGATTATCAGTTAAACACTAAAGTATAGTACTTCTCTAGGGCAATAAATAAGGCTAATTAACACGGTGAGTTAGGCTGGGTCAGATAAAAAAACACGGCATTTGAACACTAGCTTCTTCCGACCACAACAATTGACACAATGGTGCTTGATTTTCGAGAGAATTTGAATTTGCCATCCGTACCAGAAGACCAAGTCTGGGGGTTAGGCTGAAGATTTGTACGGTTTTATATATATATACACGAGAAGACTCCAGGGTCAAGAGACTTGAACGATTGCCATAATCCTCCTTGATTAGGTCCAAAACCCATGACTACAAGAATAGGTCGCAACCAAATATCTCTTACTCCGACTGCTTTAGCACTGCTTCTGGCTTCCGTCAGAGTAGAAGTAGTCTTGGTTGATCTTGATCGATTTTGCATGCCAAGTCTTGCCTCCGTCCGAGGTGCTGAGGCCGCTGGTAGTAGCACCAGTTAGAGACAGGGTATCTCCAAAGCTGTTGTCCGCCTTCTTGAGCACGACGGTGATATCAGACCAGCCTGAAAGCAGAGAGTTAGTCATCAGATCGAGAGGTTCTTTTTTATTTCAGCTCGGTGTGACTTACTGTGACTCTTGAGGGTCCCGCAGGTTCCAAGGTAGCACTCGTTGCTTGAGAAGATGGCTTTGGGCGGTTTACCGTTGCTGTCCTCTGCGTATGAAATGAGTTATCAGGCAACTTGATTCGGGTGCAATTTGACGTACTGTCGGTCTGCTGTGAGACCAGCTCTCCGTTGATCCAAACTTTCTGCGTCACAGCGTTGGAGCTATCGACATCAACTGGCGGGATGTTAACTCCCACTATCTTTTCCTATAACGTGTGACTCATACGAGCAGGGTACATACCTTCAAACTTGAGCTGCGAGTTTTTTGGAATTGCGATGTAGGGCTGGGCAACCTGGCCCGCTATGATAACTGTAAGCATTTCCAAAGAGAGCAATCTCGTCGGCAAACTTACAGGGGGTGTATGTAGAGGCCGCAACACACCAAGCATCGTTGCTAGCAGGGCATCCTCTGGTGTACTATTAGACAAAGGTGGAGGACAACAGACGGGGGGCAGTCTTACTCTTGGGCATTGTTGGGAGCCCAGTTGAGCAGCGGCTGGAATAGATCGGTTCCCTGGTCGCTAACAGACTGGGAGACGCCGACCCAGATAGACATCCATGGCTGATGGCTCGGGTCGTCGACTTGGGTGCCACAGGGAACTGATGGAGGAGTCAAGGACCAGCTGGCTTTGGCAATTCCGGCCTTGGTAGGGCCAATGCTGAACATGTTTCCAAACTTCCAATCATCGAACTGGGCATTGGCGCCGCTGGCAGCGGCGAGGCAAAGGACGGCAAATGAAGCAGAGGAGCGCATCTTGGCTGATTTCGAAGCAGAACAGACCAGCTGTGGATATGAGTAGAACGAGGTAGTTGGGCCAAGAAGGTAAGCGTCAAGATCTTTAGAACAGAGATCATCTTCCTTTTATTTAAACTTCCGTCTATCCCACTGAACAAGTCCATACAGACGAACATGAAACAAGGATAAATCGGGCCCTCGGAGGCACCACCTCCGTGCAGGGTAACGAAACAACATGGGTTTATTAAAATGATAACTCCTATTGGATAAGCGGATCTTCGGCACGGGTAGTTTAAACCCACGAATTGACGGTGATTGAAACCGCGCATAAGCTGGGCTTGTGGAGGTGAATGCGCGCGAACACTAAAGTTAATATGAGTAGGGGGTCGCTTAGAGAACGGTGGTTTGTTTTTGACTTTATGGTTCGGTCATGTCGAGACAGGGCGGAAAGAAGTTCGGCGGTCGCTCACCTTTCTGTCTTTTGATCTCATTCCCGAGCAATTAAAAAACAACATTCAGCTATTGCATCAACGCCTGGTTACCAAAGTATATAGATCTGCCCAGAAACGTCATTTGACATAGTCACAAGCCAAGATGGACACTGATTGGGATATAGGTTGTTACCATTAGTTGAACAAGCTCAGCCTAGTTTCTTATCGAATGAGAGCGGCCCTTTACTCCTAGCCGCTGGTGAACTCCAGCCTCGATTATAGCGGCAGTTCGGCGAAGAATTCAAATGAGTATCGGTAGATCTTCTAGATACACCTTTCCGGTAACCATATTTGCAAATCTTGGTTGGGTCGTCTCCCGATGAGAAAAAAACGGCACAACGGTTAGCCTGGAGTGTGACCTGTTACCTATCCCAAATGCACAGCATCACATGAAAGCTCTGACGGCCCTTCTATAGCACTTAGCCGTCAAAACGAATGTTTTAGATCAATTCTCAGTCCAAAATTGCTTGGTAAAACTGAGTATAGGCCGCAAGGACAAGACTCAATGACAGCAGTCATCAGAGAGGTCGATCGCCATGGTGGCAAAGCCGTTCGCATCATTTAAACTGGACAAACCACTTCGGGTTCCCATCTCCAGTTTTTAAATGGCATTGGATCACTCCTGGCACCGATGGAAGGCCGTGTAGTGAACTGCAAATGTGTCAGGGTAAAGGGCAACTCGTCGCGCCACTCTGCTGACACCTGCAGATCGTTGGCCATGAACCAAGGCAAAATCGGGTTTAACCAAGAGGATTAGTAATCAATATTGCATTATCATGGTCTTCAAATAACTACTGATTAACCCCGCATAAATCCAAAGCTTGGCAAATGCACTACTCTTCTCGCCTCAACAGCCACGAAATCTTGCTTTCGCGCGAATAGCCTCAACCGACATGACTTCACAACCAACAAAGACCAAAGCAGTCTTCTTTGACTTTATGGGCACGTGTCTCGACTGGCACCGTAGCGTGGTAAATGCACTGCCCGCGTCAATTCCCAAGCCCGAAGCTTCCAAGCTCGCGCTTGAATGGCGTAGACAATACTTTATCGAGAACAACCAGCGTTTCCTTCAGAATCTTGATCCAGAAGATATCGACACAACACTAGCTCGGGTTTTGGAAGCCATACTCGATCAATTTTCCGACTACAAGTCGGACTTTGACGCTGATGTCAAGAAGCGAGTGGTTGCAGCATGGCACTCGCAGCCAGCCTGGCCGGAGGTCCCAAAGGCTATCCAGACTATCCGAGAACAACTCGGTCTCGAAGTTTTCGTTCATGCCAACGGCACGCCTCGTCTGCAGCTTGACCTTACTCGCTACTCGGGATTGACCTTCAACATGCTCTTCTCCAGCCAGTTGCTAGGTTTGTACAAACCCAATCTGGATGCGTACAAGAAGGCTCTGCAGCTTGTAAAGCTCGGTCCAGAGGAGGTGGTCATGGTTGCAGCCCACGCCTACGATTTAAGAGCAGCGCGAGAGTGTGGGATGAAGACGGTTTACATTCATCGGTGGACGGATGATGTGGATGAGGATATGGAAAAGGTCAAGGGAGAAGTTGATGTGTTTTTGGAAGGGATGGAAGAGCTCCCTAATGTGATTGCTAAGATATGATTTAAGCTGTAGGATCACTCCATCTTTTTGAGGGGATTAGTAGAGATATCGCAAAGAACGAATTAAGAGAGGCCTTTTATTGAGATGAATTAGGCGGGTTACAGCTAGGGTCTATTTAATCCTGCTATCGCATTCGGATCACAACCACTTGCAACTCCGTCCAATATTACAGCGTCAAGATCTTCATCGTAGACGAGGATACTTGGCAATAATTTTATACCTCTACTGAGCATTTACGACAATACTAATACCATCGCAATACCAGCCACGGAAATAGTGATGGTCACCCGCACAAGACACGAAGCAGCGCCAGAAGTGCTTTCAGAGCTCGGCGCAGCACCCAAGGTCATCATACTAGTTGCGTCGCTGCGCATTGCCTTCGCAGTCGCAGGACTGGCGGTAGATGTCGCACTCTCAAATGTGTCATCGGTAGGAGTAGCCTCGTGCAATGCAGTACCTGTAGGAGTAAGGCGGACCAAGCCCCTGGTGATATTGAGAGTGACATATTCGAAACCACCAGGACCGACATAGTCATCATCAGGAGAGCTGAAAGTCACCGCGAGATGGCTATCATTATTGCCACCAATGTTGATAGTCGTATAAACGTGTGCCACAGTCCTGCTCATTTCGTAGTGAATAGAGAATTTCCACGGGTTGAATGTATCCGTGATAAATAGGTCGTAGAAGTCCGTCTCGGCAGCACCCGGGAGTAGAGTTTCGCTGGCCCATGGTCCTAAGGTGATGGAATTGTAGTGTGTGTCGCATATGTTACCGTCGTTTCCTGGGGTACAGTTTGGGACGTACGTCGTCGCTGTGGCGTCGGCTCCGATGGCCTCTGCCTCTAGAGGCTGAGGGTCAAGGCGCGGTAGAAGGAGTGGAACCCAGAGTGTTGAAGGCGTGATAGGAGTATATGAGAAGGTTGAGAAAAGGTGAAGTGTTAAGGAGGATGAAATTGTCAACTAGGTGAGACCCTGTAGGCCTATATCTAAGAGCTTTCAAAAATTTCCTATCCTGATTACTACATGTAGAGAACAACTTTAAACGACATGAAGATGGAGATATAAAGGATTGCTCCCTGCGTAACATAATTCTTCATCTACTACAGGGGACCGAAGCTAGAAACGAGGAAGTTTGAGTCAGATCGGAACTCGTTGAGGATATTACCATTGAGTGTATCTGCCCTCCGGCTGTGGTCGTGGCATGGGTGGTCAGATGCTCCTCGACACTTCAACCAACCAGAAACAAGCAGGACTCGAGAAAGACAAACCAGCAGATCTTGCTAGGCCTGGGTCACCACAATACTGAGTGATATGCCTCACCAAGGTCGATCCACGGCGAACATGAACTTGCCCTCCTCATGAATCGCTCCATCGAGGTTCCGCAGCATCAATCCTCACAATCATCATCGGTCTGGTGGTCTAGTGGTATGATTCTCGCTTAGGGCAAACCCTACAGCTACAGCTTGCGAGAGGTCCCGGGGTCCGTATTCAGTTCTCTTGACTAAAGACATAACACTAACAACCCCTTAGTTCAATCCCCGGCCAGACCCGTAATGGATCCATTATTTTTGGACTTTTTTACGCTGAGTTTCAATAACCCGCTAGACCCTTACTTTTCCCGAACAGCCTATTGGAGTGACTGGCTTTATTCTCCTTGTTCGGCCGAACTAAAAACTAATCATGCGAAGAGAGAGGATGGCGTTGATAAATAAATTTACTCTGCTAACACGTAGCTCCACCTGACGCGCGACCATTGGTTGAATCTAAACAAGGACACGTGGTCCTTATCAATAGCGTTATCAAAGCCACAGTGCCCAGCCACAATTCCACTGCGAGCCATAAACACAAGCCACTGGCCGCACCCTGGACTTGATGATCGAGAAGCAATCCCTTGAATTGAGACGTAAATTCTCGACATTGGATCTTCTAAGTGGCTTACCATGCTTTCTTTTGTCATTCTATACCCACACTTTTCATGGCCTCCGGCAGGCAGAGCAGGTCTTGCGGAAAGAACAAGTTTAGGTTAAGTTTTTTTTAGAGAAGTTGAGAAAACCTGGACTTATCAAACTGCCTACAGCGCAGAATTCAGGCCAAGAGCAATAGACAGGGGTCAAAAAGTAACTACCGTTTTAAGATCCTAAAAAGATCTAATACTATCGGAAGATGCAGCCCAGAAAGTCATGACTAGCTATGTCCCACGGTTAGACTCACATCTCAGCTGGATAATCCGTGCTCTTAGCGACATCCTCCCAGTCTCTACAAATCTCCAACGTCTCCTCACACTTGGCCTTGATCCTAGACCAGCTATCCGAGCCTAGAGGTATACGAAGAGGTAGATTTTTGCCAGCAGCCAGACCAGTTCCCTTGACCAGCTCAATCATGCGAGCCACAGCCTTGTCCGGATCACCAGGTGAAGTGGCCGTTAAGGTAGTCTCAACCTTTCGCACAGCTTCATTGAATGGTGCGTACTCTGGAAGCCGAGGCTCGACGTGGTTGAGCTTATTGAAGACTGGAGTGCGACAGTAGCCCGGTTCAACGATGAGGACCCTTAGGGCTGGTGCAAATATTGCGAGCTCTTTGGCTAGACATTCGACGGCGCCTTGGGTTGATTAGTCACCTGATTATCAGTCATTATCGAAGGAATGCTTACCCTCCAAGGCAAATTTGCTAGAGCAGTAGCCGGCAGCACCGGGATCAGAATGCCACGCTGACTGAGAGCTCACATATAGCAGTGTTCCCGTACCCTTCTTCCGGAGATGCGGGAGAGCCGCACGAGTGATATTGAGAGGGCCATGGAAGTTGACTCTGAAGGAGGCGTCCATATCTTCTTGGCTATAATGACAACTTGTGAGCCTTCTGCCTCCAGTGAGCGATTTATGCATCTTACGTCAACTCTTCAATGGCACCGCTAAGGATGTATCCCGCGTTGTTGATGACGACGTCAATGCCGCCATCGTAGATACCCCATGCCTCGTCAATCTTGGATTTGATAACGGCAGGTAACTCTGTTACGTCCAAGTCTAGCACTTTCGCACCTGTTTCTTTGAGGTGAGCGAGCTTGGTGTCTGCGTTGCGGCCGGTCGCAATGACGTTATCGCCGGCGGCGCGGAGTTGGCGGACAAGGAGCTCACCAAAGCCGCTTGAGCAACCAGTAATCAGCCAAGTTAGAGTCATTTCGTGAAAGTCGGGTTCTGCTGTCGCACTGGAGAGTTTTGTGTTTTGAAGATTCACACGAAAAGATTGCTTCTTATATCAGGTGATGCCTACGTCGTGAGGGTTCTCCATCCACTTGCTCCGAGAGGCCAGGGTATCGGTGTTAACTGCCCAACAGCCGCTTCAGAAGGGTTACGAATCAAGGTTGTAACGGCAAAGTGGAGAGCTGAACGTAGTGCGGCCTGTCGATAGGATAATGGGCTGCGGCAGCTCCATATTTAGACGAAAAAGCTCTGGTGGCGGCGTTAAGCAACCTATCGGCCGATAGGATCGACATGGATCCGAAGGCTGGAACGTAGCATTAACGTTGTAAAGAGAAGCATTCGTGGCAGTGGACTACGTAAGTTGTCTGGGGATTGGCCTAGCGTTGGTGATGATTAATGTAGCTGGTCAATGACATTGACTCGATTTAATGTTGGAAATTCTAAAGATTCGTCTGTTTCAAGATGCCTGGTATTTGTTTAGAATAAGATTAAATTACATCAACTACTGCTAAATGACTACTCAATGTGTCTGGCGGCAGGAGAGTCAAAGCACTGGCAATGGGAATGTCACGGTTTTCTCAATCATTTAAGAAATGGTGACTGAAACTCTTATCTTATTAAGCTTAATTAAAGCCTACTGTCCCTCACTGGAGCTCTATGGCTAGTCTTCGCATACTCAAGTGAGGAAGTAGGCTGGTTGACCATCCACCGAATGCCTTCACGTAGATCCCTATCCCAAGTTTTGCTGGCTGGCGCATCCGGAAACCTGCGGAAGTAATGTGCATAGCCTGGATAAACATGAAGCTTGGTCGGAACCCTTCGGCAGAACAAAAGTCAGCTGTTGCTCTTGTGAAGTGTACTTTACAATGGGGAGTGTAAGGAAAAGGGTTTTTCGTTACCTCAAACGCCGTAGTTTCTCCCTGAACAACATGCCATGGTCACGAAGCGGGTCATCGCCACAAACCATGATATGAGTCGGGGGGAGTTTTCTAGCAGGTCCCTCATCAATCAGGAGTGGGTTTATAAGAGGACTATTGCGACACGACTGCGGAGTATCCATCATGTGATCATATTGCAAGATCCAGGCGTAAGGAAGCAATGCAGCATCCCGACATTGCGTCGGAGAGTCCTTGTTGTGACTGATCTGCTCGGAAGGAAAGTTTTCGGGCAAGCAGAGCCACGGAGCGGCTAGGCATTGGCCTTTAATTGTCGAGTCATCCATCTAAGTTGCAAACTCTACCATTAGCTAATTGAGGAGGATGTTAGGTGGTATTTCGAGCATGATACTGACCATCCTCTCTCGAATAACGATACTTGCAGCCAGACAGGCGCCGGCACTGATGCCCATGACATAGAGGCTGAAGTCTGGCGGGATTCCAATGTTGGCCGCATTGTTTAGCACCCAGCATCGAGCATCCCAGGCGTCTTGGAATGGCGTTGGAACAGTCCATTCTGGGGTTAAGCGGTATCCGACGCTGACCACAACCAGGCCGCAGTCTTTGGCTAACCTGATGCATGTGGCGTCGTCGGTGGACAATAGTCCTGAAAAAAATCCTCCCCCGTGGAAGAACAACAGGACAGAGGCCTTGCGGTCTTGGGTAGGAGGAAAGTATAGACGTATAGGTATTTCGATTGAGTCCTCACCAACAATCAACAAGGTTTCGTATTCCACGCCATGGTCGCCCAGGACCTTTATTTCATCCTCATTGGCAGCCAGCCTTTGCGAGTGGTTGCGGTGACGGATGGCTTGTATATCTACATCGGCCGTGAAGTCAGGAGTTGGAGGCAATGAGAGCTGCTGAATGAACGAAGTCCATTCGGCAGAAGGTTGAGCGAGGTGGCTAAAGTCCGACATTATGAAGAAGATGAACCGAGTGAGTTTAGTATAAAGATGAGGTTGGAGATATTTCTATGATTCTTGGTGCAGATTTTATACTTGGAGCGGCTATCTGACACTGACGGACTTTGCCCATGACGTCTTCTACTTGAAATGTCGGTAGTCGGGGCCGCTCTGACGGACGTCTCGGGACGCATCATGCAGCCGGGAGAGAATGAAAGTCGGATGAAGGATACTGTAGATCACCTTGTAGATCTTTGCAGTTATACGAATAGTCAGTGGAGGTGGTGTTGTCTCCGGCCAGTCATTGGGAACCAAGTCGAGTCAGAAGACCTGGTGGAGCAGGGTATCCCACCGCTGTCAGGTCCATGAGCCAAATGAGAGAAAATGTGAGTACACAGAGAGGAGTCAGACAGAGTCTTGTTGGACGGGTTACGCAGGGGGTCGACCTAAGAAGCTGCCGAGGACACCAATGGAAATTCTTGTTGAATTCCATAAACTGGGCTGTAAGCACAAAGCGAGAAGTAACGAAGACAATAGCTAGGCATACGAATGACATTGATGGTTAAGAATCTATAGCAGATCGCAAGTAGCAATCCAACGTTCACACGACCAACCTCACAACCTTATCCCAGCCGTGATGCAACTGGATGACGCTGTCTACACTCTTGTCTCCAGCCTATTTACCGGCTGACGATAATATCAAGTGCACAGGTCGGCTGAAGATCCTGATGCGGCAAGGGCCTAAGCAGGAGTGATTTTCACGACCGGCAGCTGGTTACACCACATGTCACAGCAATAAGACGCAGTCGGCAGTTGTAGTTTGTTAATTATTAATTCAATGTCGGCCAATATACGGCCCGACTCGCGGCGCGGAGGTTAATTAAGGTCCGCGATTTGCTCCGGAGTTAGGGGAGTATACGGCAACGACGGTACTTGAGAACAGCTGCTCCGACATTCGACTGTAAAGTCGGTAGGCGGCTCAGAGCATCGCGCGGCGAGGTCGGGGTTGAGCTGGGTTGAATGAATGATCACATCTGGCGTTGTCGGTCGCCTTTTGCCGGGGATATGGAGGATGACCAGAAAGGGTCCGAGTGAGCCGAGCAATGTATTGGCACTAGACTATCATGAATAACATTGAATGCAGGATTGAATAAGTAGTGACAGATTTCTCCGATTTGCTCCAGCCAACACGAGTCAGTTTTCTCCTCCACAAAATGGACTGGAAGGTACAGATGTTTGCATTTGAAAATTTTAGCGAGTTTCAGTAGAGTCAAGTTGAGCCGTCAGTCTTAATCGTATCCCTAGCCTCGCGTACATTGACCTCCTCATCTCTTTCAATACATGTAGCATTGTCCTTGGGAGAAGTGGTGAGACTAATTACATCTCGGGCGGGCCTCTGCTTCTCCGTTGCTTGGTTATCGCGACTCTCTGAAACATCCGTCTCCGAGACAACTGAGGGTTCGCTCACCTTGGACTGGCTGCCATGGGTCAAGTTCTCATCGGATAGCCTGTTCGAATACACCCGAGCTAAGCCTCGAACGGTGGTGACTGGGGCTCTGACCGTCTCGTAAGCGGCTGTCTTGAAGAGGCCGCGGTCGGGAAAGATGACGCGCGCAGAGTCGAGTGAATCTGCGCTGAAAGCTGATTGTGGGGCGAACGGATTGCCCGAGCTTTCTGTTACAGCGGACCGAAAGAAGGTACCTAATGGTAGGATTCGCGGCTGCTAGGGGAGCAGGATGGGGGACCGGGTGATGGCCTGTTGCGCCACGCGCGGGACGAGAGGGTCGAAGGTCTCGGGGTCGAAGCTGTCAAGCGTCAGCGCCGCGGGATTGCCAGTCACTCCCGACGATGCCATGATTGTCGAAATGGCCGAGAGATGGGCGGCTGCAGCGCAGGAGGGACTCATGTTGAAATGCAGCATGGTTGTAGTGCGAGGTAGTCGAGACCGGCGGGGCTTTGGACGCTATTGAGAAACTATTGATAGATATTGATATGCGAGGTGGCGATTTCAGAGGCTTGGCAACATCAGTTTCCACTACCTAAAAACATTGGAACTTTGGACCGGCTGAGATCCTGAATGGGTTTGAGTCAAAGAGCTGAACGAGATGCTGTTTATGCGAGTAATCATTCGACGCCAGTTGCTCATTCTATTAGATAGACAATCAATCCCCCATTTTTAAAGAGACACCAAAGCGACAACGACATTATCTAGGTCTTCGCGGCCCTCCATTGCCCAACCTCCCTTGGTTAATTACCACTCAATATTCCCAGGGTTTCTCTGCTTTCTTATTCCTAACTTTCACTTCCGTCATCACGAACCCGAGGCTCGCTTAAAATAAACTTCCTTAATAACCTGAAGTCCAACAAGGGTGTTAGTAATAACACCAGCAAGAAAACGAAGAAGACCGTAGAAGATAAGGATTTCAATCCGGTAGAAGAGGCGGACGTAGGAGATAGTAATCACGATGACATGCTTACAGAGACCATGGTTCAATGGAAGGAACCAAGGAAAACGGATGCTTTCACTTATCTCGAAGTCCCTAATGTTAAAGGTATCAACGAAGAATCGGCTATGTTTGAGTTCCACAAGGACAAAGCAGATATATCCGAAAACTTGGTTCTCAGAACATCCGAGACGAACTCGCAGATGACCAGGTAAGTCCTTGGCACACTTTCCTACAAGCCCTCGCTTGTCTGTAGCAAAAGACTAAGAAAATGATAGGTTTGAGAAAGCATGGCAGAGTGTGGTCAGAGATCAATCCACTATTACAAAAAAGAACGACTTCAAAGCTATTCTGAATGTTACTCGTAATTCCGCTGCGGAAGAAGTGACAAGGGACAAGCGAAAGAATACAAACCAAAACTCTGGATACGTTCGAGGGGATTCGGAGATGACTGATAACGAGCACAACGTGGCTGGTGAGTTCAAGTTCCTGGCCTACTCCATCTCATACTTGATCCAGTTCCCGGATAGATGCGGCCTGCTGAATCTAGACAAAAACGCAATACTCTCTACCGTCTTTTACCCTTGCCTCAGACCCTTCTACCACCAGATGGAAGCCAAGCTAGATGAAGCTCTATTTGAAGAAATGAGGGACCGCTTTGGGGCCGAATTCAAGAATGTTAGCCTCACCAAACTGAGGAAAGAAAAGAACCAGACGGAGAAGAAGGTGAATAAGGAACAGAGGGGCCTTCTGGGCATCGGCCCCAGTCTATCTGATCAATCAACACCGATCTCACTGCCAATCATTACACGCCAGCCCTTCGACGTCCGGCCTAACAATGTCAACGCTTACGCTAACAACGGCCAACTATTGCTAGGCAACATTAACCCAACTGGCATGGGGGGATTTAACGGAAACCGGGCTTATACGCTCGGTGGCATGGCTGAGGAGAAGGAGAAGACCAGCAAGCGCGAAAATACTGACATGGACAAGCACCAGCGAGATAACAATTACGGCGACGGAAAGGCGAAGCATGGAAAGATTAACAAGCTTCATGAGAAGTAAACGTATTACTTGATAGAAGGTCAGGTTGTTGGGCTCATCAAATCATCATCGACTTCTAAAGCCAACACAACGAGAGCACTCATAATTTAATTATATTCATAATTTTCGCTTCTTATTAGCCTATCGAACTAGCTGGGCTAGCTGTGCCGGATCAATAGCAGCCGGAGCACTCTGGAGATGGGGTTTGTACAAATACGAGCATAAGCATCTGGGGTCTCCCTACGGGCGTGTCCACCCCGGGAAGGGACTCTCCGGAAGAAGGAGGTTCATCTCCGTCCGAATTCGGGGCACAAGATCGGATGCGCGTTGCTAGTCTCAGGACAAGAGGTTGATGATGAATTCAGTAGAAGTTCCAATTTTTGTTACCCCAAGACTAGGAACTGGGTGATACGCGAAATTTTTCCTGATTACAATAGATTTCCGTAGTTCACAGGCACGTAGGTTCTCGTCATGGCTTCATACTCCTTTAGTTTTGGTTTGAGCAATTATGTCTAAAGATATCTAGAGCCACCCGTTCCTGCTCTGGACGTTGCGATGAATAAACGAATAATTCTCTCCTCCAACATAGGAGATTAAAGGATGATTTTTCGGTTATTCGGCATATTCTGCGTAGTGTGAGACAATTTCAGCCATTCTCTTGTTGTGTAGTCATGCCGCTTACTGGACGCCAACTCCACATGGAGGTCCAAGCCCGTCACCACTTGCTCATTGCTGCGGTATTTCTAAACTTGGTCGGTCATAGCCCGGGCTTCGGGTTTCGATGTTCAAATGCCAGAATTCAAACAAGAATCATGTTCGACTTGGGGGTTTATATAAACCCGAAGTGCCATCAAGGTAGTGACACTGTAGATCAGATAGGATCAGTCTGTACACTCTCGATCACACTTGTCATTCTTCTCTTGCCCTACACTCCAAAAAAAGCCATGGCTCTCCAACTTCACCCCCTGGTCGATAGCGGGATCGTCAAAGGCGACCCTAATTTCCCCGGGGGCAAGCTACGATGCCACTGTCCCAGTGCCCCAGTCGAGATCACCATCCAAGGCAACGTCGCCCATAATCACGCTTGTGGCTGCTCCAAGTGCTGGAAGCCCAAGGGCGCTCTCTTTTCCATCGTTGCTGTCGTCTCTAAAGAAAACCTACACATTACTTCAGACGAGACAAAGTTGAGCATCATCGACGAGTCGGCCGCCATTCAACGATATGCCTGCAAAGATTGTGGCGTCCATCTTTTTGGCCGCATCGAAAAGGAGCACCCATTTAAGGGCCTCGATTTCGTTCACGTCGAGCTCTCTGACAAGAAGGGATGGCAGGAACCTCAATTTGCCGCGTTCGTGTCATCTATCATCGAACAAGGGTTTGCGCCTGAGAAGATGAGCCAAGTCCGTGAAAAGCTTCATGCTGCTGGACTAGAGACCTATGATGCATTGTCACCTGCACTCATGGACGCAATTGCTGCTTGGACGGCAAAGAAGGAGGACCGGCTCCCCTAAATGGATAATTGTGTGCACGACTTGACTAGACGATGGAGGATGGTCTACATATATTTAATATAGTCCTATCGATTTTGCCTCAATATGCCCGTGGATCCTCTCATTTTCGTGAACGAGGTGGTAGAAAGAAGTTTGTAGTAGGATTCACCCAAGGCTTAAAAGGCCTGCTCTGATGAAATTTTAACTAGTCTAAGGGCGACCTTTACCTAGGCATGACGGCAAGAGTGTGAGATTATTAATGGGACGGAGCTTCTTATCGACCGTGAGTCCACCTCCAAAGTTCGAGATGAACATCCGTTAGTTGGGCTCAGTCTAATCATCTCTGTGGCGAAATCTATGCGGTATCGGCCTCTGTTTCATCATCAATGCGTCGGGCGCAGCCTAACGGTGCCTTGTGTATCGTGTATGATTGGGTTTTGAGCGGACAATGAAGCTTAAAAAAGGGGCACCATCTTGGTTGGATCCGTTTGGCCCACTCTTGCAGTTTATTTTATCTTCATCTGCGACGCTTCCGGCTCGAGTCGCCGTGTCTCCTACCAACGGACTCTCCATGTTTCCCCGTCTTTGCTGATGGGTCTGGCGGAGAGCCCATGTTCCAGGTCAAGCCATCAAAGTATCCGTATGCCTCACTATCTGAATCGTAAATTGGCATCGCACTTGTGATGAGCACTTCGCCAACGTCATCGCCCAGGTAAAAGTAGAATTGTCTTCCTCCATGCTCCATGATCTCAAGAGTGAGGACGGAGACCAACGTCAAGACTTGAATAGGGTCTTCTTCCCCAACAGTGATCCACACCGGCCCTCTGCCATCTGTGCCGTAAGGATACTCTAACCTCTTTGCTCTGCTTGACAAAGACCCCATAGTATTATGCAAGAATGAGCCATTCAAGAGCGGCCAGGAAGAGTCAAACCGGGGATAGGTGCTTTGCAGCGTATTGATTCCGGCACCTGCTATCCATGACAGATAAAATAGAGCGAGTTGAGCCGTTAGCTGATGCTTCCCGTTTCCATGGTTTGCCAGGGGTATCGTTTGGTACTCTACACCATACCCAGCTGTGCCTGAACTTGTAGGGCGGAACGAAGACGAGGACGGCATCGACATTTCCTGCATCATCTCTGATAGGCCAGAGGCGTCTGTACTCTCAGAGAGGCGATACGAGTGGCCTTGTGTAAGATTTGGTCGTGCTGGTCTCATTGTAGCGACGCCCTCTCCGGTCAACTGGGGCGTGACACGCACGACAAGCAACTCCAAATCCGTAATGATGAAGCCGTACCGAGCATTTGAAAGCTTGCAATAATGCAGAACTTGCCGCACCGGCTGGCTCCATGCCCTTTGAACGCTTGGGTCAGGGTTAGAGTGCCATGAGCATTGCCATTTGTTGGAGAGTTTACTATCACCGGGCAAAAGATTCTGGTACCGAAAGTCATTATCATAGCCAGTAGCTCTTCTCGTGGAGCAGCATAGCGCCCAGTCTGGCTTGAATCTGCGATCTCCCCCCAGCTCGTAGTAGGTTCTGCCAGCTCGACCAAGGTTGAGATCCAGACCGCGCTGTCTATCGATCTTGGTAAGGTGAAGAGCATGCCGCAGAGCTTTATTGACTGGGGGAAGAAGGTGAGGAGAGAAGATCGAATGTTCAAGCCCATCTTCATCAAATATTTCACCTTCCCATCCTGTATCGACGCCGTGCAAGTTGCTTGAAACCTCCCATTTCGAGTCGACAATTTTCTCAAACAGGCTGTACAGCTTTGGGGCAGTGAAATCTGCCCATGGTTCCCAGGACATCACCTCGGGCCAGATAGAATGTGTTGTGTTCGGCCCATCATTGGCACGGTTGATGAGTGGCGAGTTGGGTTGTGTCAACTGTTCTAGAATGATGCTTTGACGAGGCATCGCAATAGTGTAGGCTTGTAAGTGGAAAAGAAGCTTGAGATACTTCTCTAGGAAAAATAATTGCAGTTCGTAAAGAAGAAAAGCACATCGGCTTATTTCTCCTCATCCTAACTAGGTATTTATGTTCATGATTCCAGGCTTTGGAGCGTGAAGGCAACGGGGCAAGTCAGGACCTCGGGCTCAACAGGTACAGAGGTACCTACCTAATTAATAGGTGCTTGCTATTGGCTTTTATAGGGTCCGTTTAGGCAGCGCTCCAGGCAACCACTCCAAGTGTCCCACATAAACAGTGGGGACGGATTAACTATTCGCCACCCTTTAGCTACGGCACCTCTCTTCATTCCACTTTCAACACATTCAGCTTCAACAAAGCGGGAGAGAAGCGAAGCCCACCACCATATCCAACATGGCATCTATCTCAAGCCATCTAAAAGCCATACCATCTTCAAAAGCTTCACGGAATGAGCCAGAAAACCCGGTATCGTCTCTCCCTTTCATATCTGAACAACCCAAACTTGGCGATCCACCTCTGGCTTGGCAAGATTTCAAGAGTCCCAAACTCCGACAGTTTCCTGGACATGTTGAATTAGGGAGTTATATCGATCGAGGTGTTGATGGCCTTGTCATGACGGCTCAAACCAAGGGTCAAGGGCATGCCGTGGTGATGAAAGTGGTGTGTACCTTGGTCACACCGAGCAACCATTCCGGTGCCTTGCTAACACACCCAGTTTCACTTCAATCACCAACCTCCGCCTCTTGGTGCCAGACCTGCCTATAAAGTATCAAATCCAACAGACCCAAATAATCCTTTAGCTAAGCGCCAGTGCCAAATACCGGTGTATGAGGGCGCACCTCGATACTGGGCCTTCGAGCGGGAATGCATTAATGCCGCCCTCCTCGAGAAAATAGAAACCAGTCTGCGTCATGCTGAGACAAACAGGCAGGAAATATGCATCAATCCAGAACCCACTACGAGGCACGACGCAATTCAGAACCTCAAAGCTTTCTCAAACGAGGGCCACGTCCAGAATTCTACCTCGGAACATCTGAAGCCATTTAAACCCAGCGTTCAAATTACTCGATGCCTTGGTTGGACTCGCATCCAAGGGGCAGACATCAATTCACATTTGGACATGACGACAGATTTCAAGGCTGACGAGGCTTACTTTGTGCTTATATACGACTATATTCCCGAGGGCTGGCTGGAACCCAGCAAGATTATTGACCAATTAGACTTTTTTTATCTTGTTGGCTTTGTCAACGTACCCTTCAACTACAGGAACTGGCACTCAAGTGGTGTTCTTGTGGACTTTTCAGATATCATACCTCTTCACGCAGGGGAATTGTGGTGGAGAGAGTCTGAATACAAGGTTAGCAGAGGGAGTCTAAGTGGCGTCGAAGGATTTCATGCGAATAGCATCCGTATGATTAATGAGTCGAGGTTGAAAAGGCCTAAGAAGGTGGTGTAGGTTTGGCATAGCAACCAATACAACTCATGATAGGTGAGGCATCTGCAGAAGCTGCCCATTTTCAAGGTCTGGGTGCGGTCGTGAGATTTGAATTCTGGAGGTACCATGACAGGCGAACTGGAGGTGCAGGTTTTTTGTTGAAGGCCTAGAAACATACGAGCAAGCGATATAGCATTGGTATCATAACTTTACCCCCCTTTCAATAGACTAGAAGAAATGTATTAGTAAAAGAGTATAGTATCTTTACACAAATAGGTATTTCATCCCCGATAACACTTGAATCAACTATGAATAATTCAAGGTTCTAATATACTATACGTGAAATTTATATCTAGTCTAAGATTGTCGAAGTAAACTGTGCCTAATGAAACATATCTTTACCACCTTTTCAAGATCACGGTTCAAGGGGATTGTACACCTTGCACAGCCGCCCGTCTCCTTGCTGAAACCAATCTTCACTTCCGACACACTGGTGACACCATAGAAGACCTTCGGGATCGTATTTGTCCTTGACCTCCCGCAATCGTGCATAGTTGTGCCCAAAGAAAGACCATTGCCAGCCTGGTTCCATCACGTTGGCCTATCGGAAGCATCAGCCTGTATTCAAGTCATCTTATACCGTTTCATCAACTGAAGAAATATTCATACCTCATTCATATAAGCCCCAGAGCTGGGATCCAACTCCCTGAGCCGATTCAGTTTGTGATAGGTCACATCACTCACAATTTTGTGTACTGTTGAGGAAGGCGTAGGATGATGCCAGGCCTGTGAGACAATCAGATGCACGACAGTCTTACGCCAAGCTGGATTCAATGCGTTGTCGACATTCTTTTTGCCGATAGTCCAAGTTCCAGACAATGACACATTTGGGAGCTCATCCTAGGCGTCTCTGTTAGTGCTTGGGGATATTTCTGGGTTGTCACACGCACGAACCGATGATAGCTCTGCTTTCGGACCTATTTCATGAAGGACAGATCCAAAGGCTTTGGTGTCACGGATTACAGTATGCCGAGAAATTAACCTGGACGCGGAAATGCTGGGATCTGTGCTCACACTCTCCAGAGAAGGCATATTTTCAAGAAGATCAGTGAATGAGCTGAACGGTAGTGTCGTAATAGAGAAGGTGGCTGTGTCGTCGGAAGCCTCGAGGTGGTGTCGTACAGGAGCCATTGCATCCTCGAATGTTTCATTTGACCCATCCCACATGAATAGCGAGCCGCTGAGGGTTAATGTTTGGCTTGAAGGGGGCCCGCTGATAGTATAGTAACCGTGGCACCCTTATCTTGAACAGCTGGCAGAAGGGCATGCAGCTCCGCCACCACCTGATACCAGGAAGAGGAGGATGTCCCATTCCTTGCAGCAATGTTGATGCCGGCCATGATCATGGAGGGCAATGGATAGGCCTTCAGAGTTAGACTTGTGATGACGCCGAACGTGCCACCCCCACCGCCGCGAATAGCCCAGAATAGGTCCTGATTCTGACACTCATTCGCGATGAGTGATTTGCCATATGGTGTTACCAGCTCAACTTCGAGAATGTTATCAGCACCCATGCCAAACTTGCCGGTCATGAAGCCGTGACCTCCTCCAGTGGCCCATCCAACAACACCGACGTCCTAGGAGATCTCCGTTAGCTTAAATGGAGAGAAATGAATTAATATTACAAGAATTATACATACCATATTTGTTCCACCCACTGCTGTGACATTGAGGCGCGAAAGAGAGGTGAATAGTTCGCCATCCTGAACGCCAGCCCCTATCTTGGCTGCCATCCGGGGCAATTCCCCCTCGAGCCTTTTATCGCATGATGGTATATACTTTTTGACAAAATCGACCTTCTTCATGTGATGAGTCCAGATCCTAATGCACGAATTTTATCAGATAACGCTTGGTCATGAGGAGCTGAGCTTCTTACGATAAGCTTCCATAGCCTAGGTTTCTGTTCAAGAGTTTAGCCACGTAAAAGATAGAAGCGAACGTGAAGAGATTTTTACCTTCCTGACCCATTGTGGCCGGTGTTCTTTACCGACAACCTCAAATTCCACTTCTTAGCAAATTCCAGGGCGGCTTGGACGTACTTTGTTTCAGTCGCATTCACGATATAAGAAGGGAGCATGCCAGTAGAACATCCCTTGTCAGCAGCGTTCCTGTCACCGGATATGCTGGTTCCATTGGTATAGAGAGGCAAGCAACTCTCGTTTGACCAGACCGTTGGTACACTGCCGGGATTCGACGAGTGAAAGGGATATTTGGTCCACTGTTTGATAACCACGCTACAGGCAGTTTTATCATAGTTGGGCTCAGATGGGTAACAGACGGATGCCGGTGGAGTGAAATGGATGAGCTGTCCGTTCAAGGTATCATTGAGAGAGTTCCATGTCTGAACTGCCGGCCAGCATGGCTCTGATGGTGCCTTGCAATAACTTAGCAGATGTTGGTGTATGAAGCAACGGGAACAACTTACACATTTACAGTCACCCGCTGGAGAAGCCGCCTCAACCAGGGAAAGAAATGCAGCCGACGCAAGAACAATCAATTTCAGCGAGTGATGCATTTTGTCTATGAGATTTGCTGCCGTTCGTCTTCGAGCCCAACCTTCATTCAAGCTGGGACTTATATATCAGCTTTAATATGAGGATTAACCGCTTGGAAACCATCGTGACATCATAGCCTGCTTCACGAAGCAATGTCGTGGCCACATTGCGCCCTGGTTTTAGTCTGCCGGTTGTTCCGCGTATTAAATACGTATTGAATACGTGATTCATGCGAGCCGCACGGTGCCATCTCCTTTCTCTACAGGCACACACATTGGCCAGCCGGCTTCGTTCCACCTAATGACATGCATTTTTCGGTGCACTAGGATTATTATGGAAACACTTGGATGTTAGGGCACAGCCTTCAAGTTGCAATCAGTGTGTCTGTGGGGAATGTGTCAAGTTGAATATACGTAAATTCTCGTATTGGATTAGGCTGGAGCTTCCATCTCCCTATATATTGCCGGCCTTTTCGGAACTACCTGATTCGTCCTAGCGCCGCATCTCATGGTGTTCTTATCACAATAGGGCGCCCATCTAATTAGCTAAGTACTAAGCCTTTTATAGGCCTATGCAGCATATTTAAATAGCTTTATTATTCCCTTTGATTATAGAAGAATAAGGCTTATTTAACCCTCATACTTAATACGCTATTTCGGGACTTCGAGCTATTATGATAGTTCTTTATTAAACTCTGCCCCCCTTAGCCCAGCAGTGCCCAATGCCCTTCCCACAAGTAGGTATAGCCCTCCGGTCCGTATCCCGACCCAATGTTAATGATAATCTTGTCTTCCATCTGTAATGCGCAGCTGCCGGTAGCTTACCTTCCCAGCAATAAAGAACATGGTGCTATATTGTCTTCGTTTGCTATTGTGCTTCCTCTGATTCATCTGAGAGTGGTTGTCATATCAGTGTTGTGACTAGGTATAACAGACAGGTCAAGATATATACAGCAATGATAATTTTATCCGTTCTATCTAATATACTAGGTGATATATCCCCAATATTGATCGGTTGTGGTGAGCCCCGGAGGGCGATGCCCTTAGATGCCATACTTATACTTGTTATGCCAGCGCAGTTTTGTGGCATAAGTAGTCTATGAACTTTAAATCTAGTGCCAGCTGAGTCATGCTTCAGACTCGGCCTCGGCCGTAAACTCTTCCAAAATAAGCCGACACTAGCAACTGGGCGCATCCGCGTTAGCCGGCCTCGGACTTAGTCTTGGCTAAAAGCCGAGACGGTGCGGTTCGCCCGGATGCCCTCGGGACTAAAACCATATCATTCTCCCGCCTTCGTATCATTTTCTAATAGACGTCCACACTTTGGCTTTACGATAAGGACTTGGCGCCACTCACAATGGGCACCGAAACACAAACAGATATTAAGCCCGGCCCCGAACGACCGGCACCTCGCTCGTGTTTTGCCTGCAACGGCAAAAAGATTCGCTGCGACAAGGGAAACCCGTGCTCCGCATGTGCTAGATCTGGAAAGCCATGCACTTATCCGCCAATTGGGCCGCGGGTCCGTCGCACCAAAAAGGCCCTCATGGGGGATCTGGCAAACCGCATCTCAAGTCTCGAGCGCACCCTTGCCAAGGCCACAGCTGCAAGAGCCGTCGACGTGGACAGTGAAGCTCCCACGGACGACCTTGAGTTACTTGACGTTGGTGAGAGGCCGACTGGTGATGTTCTCGTAGGGAAGGGCTCGTCAAGCCAGTACTTTAATGAGATGTGGGTTTCCAGGATGATAGGAGAAGTCAGTTCGACACGCTCGCGATCCCTTCGGTATGACCAATACCCTGACTACGATAGGAACGAAACATCGAATCCGCATTAACAACGCCCAAAACCGAGCGTCTAGACTCGTCGCCATCCCCATTCAGCGTAATGGGAGTTCTCTCCTCCCCCTCGTTCTCGCAAAGACCATGTATCTACCACCCTGAGAAGCATGTAGCAATCACACTCTGGAACACATACGTCAACAACGTAGAGCCATGTCTTGGCTTGAAGTTGCTGCACGTCCCTACCGACGAGGTCAAGGTGTACTCGACGATCCACGATCCCACTACAGCAGCTTGCGATGACCTTGCGTTTTGCCTCGCCATTTATTTCGCTGCGACGGCGTCGTTAGAGTCGGGTACCCAGTCAATGACCACATTAGAAAAAAAACAGCAGCTCCTTCGCTTCAAATTTGGTCTGGAACAAGCCTTCGCACATGGAAGCTTTCTAGATCAACCGACGTTGACGGGGCTTCGTGGATTGGCCATATACCTTGTACGTCACCTGTGTTGTGCCAATTGAGCGTACTGAAACCTTTTCTAGTCAGCTCTTCGGGTCCATAATCGAGGCAAAGGCATATGGATCCTCAACGGCCTTGCCATTCGAATAGCCCAGTCCCTCGGTCTCCAACGAGACGGGGAGCGACTTGGACTTCCGCCTTTTGAGACTGAAATCCGGCGTCGGGTTTGGTGGCATCTCATCACTAGAGACAGTCGCTCTGGTGAAGATTATGGATTAGAGAGCTCGACCTTTATACCACCCATGTCCGAAGTGAAACTGCCTCTCAATGTTGACGACGCAGACCTCTACCCACTGATGAAGGAATTCCCTCCTGAAAAACAGGGCTGGACAGCCATGACATTTTCTCTTATCAGCATCGATCTGGCCAAATCAATGCCACGGATCATAAAAGCCATCTCGTCTTCCTCCCCTCCGACTGAAGAGACACGATTAGATATCGTCAATGAGGCCAGATCAAGAATCTCGAAGCGGTTGGAACATTGTAGCCCAGTTGTGCCACAGCAGCGACTCTCGCTATTCTGTTCTCACTTTCTACTCCGCAAGCTCGACTTTTTTACAAAACAGCAATGGATCTTGTTACAGCATCGCGGTTCCCGTGAAAAGCTTGCAACGGAGGAGAGCCTTTTAGAGGCATTAGAGATTCTGGAACTAAGGCTCTTTAGCAATGATCCTCTGCTGTCACAGTTTATATGGGCTGGGACGGCATATCCGCAATACCATGTCACCATGTACATTCTGTGGCATTTGTGCATTCAGCCTGAGGGTCCCTATGTTGACCGTGCGTGGAGGGCGGTCGACGAGATGTTTGCACAGGAATTGAACAACGAGTTCTCGGATGGTGCTGGGTCCAAGCCGACGGTGCTCGCTGCATTGAGGTCCAAGGCTGAGATGGTGAGAGCGAACATGGTAAAGAAGGCTGAGACGGATGAAGATGATGCAAAATTCAGTGAGGGAGGGCCATTTCAAGAAGCAGCCACCTCTATGAATCTACCGCAGGGCGTCAACCTTGATGAGTTGATGTTGGACATGGACGGAAACGAGTGGCCGCCGTGGACACTACAACTCGAGGGGCTCCAATCCGATCAATTAGCTTTCCAGTTTTGGTAGCTGGACATTATACTATATGCTATAGACTTGATCCAACCTTTACTCAAGTGCCCCGGGTTCAAACAAAGCAGGATGTTGCCACTTAGTACCACATATAGCCATACCCGGCGAATAGACCCCATTGTTTGTTAAATGCAAATCTTCCATCCTTGAGTAAGCCCTGTGAAGCTAATCATCGCCCGCATAACAGTCCAATTAGAGTTAAGATGCCACAATGGTGCACCGGAGTTAGGATTTTGGCCATGCCGTCGGGAGCTTAATCCCGACTCCAGCAAAACTATAAATATGAGACCTTGGATATCAAACAGGAATTAAACAAGATCAAGCTTATCTTTTATCATGGCCAACATTCTGGTGACAGGCGGAAATCGCGGCATCGGGTATGCGATTGTGCAGAGCATCGCTACCCGCCTCCCTTCATCCAACATCATCCTTGCGTGTCGAAACAAGGACTCGGCCCGGGAGGCGATTCGGTCCCTTCGTGGTGGAGGCATTTCTTCCGCATTGGACTACGTTGAGCTGGATATCGAAAACGACGCTTCGATCGAAGCAGCTGTGGCCGCTGTTGATCGGAAATATGGAAGTCTGGATGGTTAGAAGATAAACTCCGCTTGAGCGAAGAACAAGACGAGCTGACCTTGGCAGTCCTTATCAACAATGCTGCGAAGGTGGCCTTTCCAACCTCGACAACCTTGGCGGATCGGCGAGTGGCTGCGAACTCTTGTTATAATAACCTCATTACGTCCAACGCCGCCGTCACACATGGGTTCGACAGGCTACTACGCAAGAGCTCCTGGCCTCGGGTCATAATGGTCTCTAGTGCACGGGGCAGTATGGGTCGAACGTCCAATAAAGAGGTATGAATTCAACTGTCGGAAAAGAGATTTATACTGATGCTATGTCCTTATGCAGCTCCCACTTGTGGCAAACGTCGATTACTGCATCTCCAAAGCAGGCCTCAACATGCTCACGCTCCATTTCCACTTGTCCGAAGAGGGTAGAACGGAAGAGCCCAAGATAACGTACTGGGCTGTGAGTCCCGGTCACTGTAAAACAGCTTTCAATGGGTATAGGGGTCTAAAGGATCCCCTTGAAGGCGCCGAGTGTGTTCTGAGGTTACTTGAGGCGAGACGAGGTGGCATTGAGCCAGGGACATTTTGGGAGTTTGAAGATGGGGAATTCCAGCAGGTTCCCTGGTAGAGCATACAAACAGGGTGAACTTCAGAAAGCCAACTATTCCGAGATGAGCAATTATCAAGACTTGACGTACATTATCTAGCTGTGGCTTGCATAAGAAACTCGGGTTCCTGCACAGGTCCCAGCTAGGCCTTCTACACCTTTAATGGCCAACCAATCCCTGGTGAACTGGACCGTACCTATTGCCTTCAGGTTTCACCGAGTCAAGGATCCTTCTTATTTCCGCCTTCTCCTCCTCAGTCAGATCAACCTCTCGAGACGCCCAGTTCTCTTCCAAACGCTGAGGCTTGGTTGTGCCAGGAATGGCAATAAAGCCTTGCGAGGCAACCCAAGCAAGAGCAATTTGAGTCAGGGTACAACCTTTCTGAACTGCGAGCCTCTTGATTTCCTCCACGATTTTCTTGTTCTTGTAGAAGTTGTCGCCTTGAAACTTGGGTGCTGGAAAAATGTTAGGGATAGTGAGGCGGGCTCCTGGGGTATCTTACATGAACGGCGAAAATCGTTGGGTGCGAAATCATCAGGACTCTTGTAGGGGAAGTCGTCGACTAGCCAGCCATGACCAAGCGGGCTATAGGCTACGTACGCGACACCGAGCTCCCTTGCGGTATCGATGAGGCCATCTGTTTCATGGAGCGTCTCAAAGGCCGAGTACTCAGCCTGAATAGCATCGATCTTGGCAACTGTTGTGTGTGAGTCGGGTGCAGTCGGTTGACTGCAGAATTGGTAGAAGCTTACTGCTATTGGCCTTGCGCAGAGTGGTGGCCGAGCATTCAGACAAGCCTATGTACTTGGTTTTGCCTTGCTTCCGAATTTCGTCTAGGGCAGGGATAGACTCTTCAAGAGGAGTGTCTATAACAGAATCCTTAGGGTGAGCTGTTGTATAAATGGAAGGAGGAGACATACTCGGGTCAATACGATGCAGGTAATAAAGGTCAGGGGTAAATCCGAGTCGCTCAATTGTGCCATCAATATACGTCTTAATGTGGGATGCCGAATTGGTCACTGATCCGGTACCGAAGACGTCGAAACCGCACTTGGAAGCGACTGCCTCTTGTCAGCTGTCAATCCCCTTATACACGAGCGTTATAACTAACTAAAAATCTTGTCGCGGACGTTGTGCTTTCTGATAAAGTCTCCAAGCAGCTTTTCATTAACACCGGCTTGGTAGACAACCTATTTTGACTATAAGTAAAGAAGCCGCGGAGAGATTGGGGCAATGGACGTACGGCCGTATCCCAGAAAGTGCAACCCAACTCGATTGCTTTGAGTAGAACCGGCTCAGCCTGTTCAAGGGTCAAGTTGTTTCCCAAGCCGAAACTGATTCCCATGGCTCCAAAGCCAGGAGAGGGGACGGTGATGTTGCCGAAAGGGAGTGATTTGACCATGATGACTGAATGTTAAGGGTGGAAGTTAAGATACGAGAGGATTCAAGATTGGACTTCATGATTGCAGGTGGCGCCTGTTCATTATTATAAAGGTTTATTTAAGTCATAGAGCCCGGCACCTCGTTATCTCGGTCTCGGAGACAACCCACTAGTTATCCATCCATGTCAGCCGGTCGCATAACCGGTGGTGCAATAGGATATAATGATGCAATGAAGCCATTGCAAGAGGGGCGGGTAAAAGATAAAGTGACCAACAAGCCACGGGACCATCTCGTGCAAAGGATAGCCAACCGTCCACCCGCCTGGTCCTCCACTTTAGCGGAATTACCCCGGCCGGATTTGGCGGAGTTAAGGTATGTGGCTGACAACACAAAGCGCCGGAAAAGCACGTCATTACTCGCGATGTAGGGCGAAGTATATTTGTAGTCAACACGGTTTCAATACATCCATGATCCCGTCATCCTTGCGAAGTATCCCTCTCCTCGTCTGCTGGATCAACGCAGGTAATATCCAGGGACTCGGGGTCCAGGTTCTGACAGTCATAAACCGGTGGCTCTTTACTGGGTACCGTCACGGTAATGTTTTCCGCCACGATATTGCTGCAGCGCTATAGAAACGTGAGCTAGAGACTGCCGAGATCAGAAAGGCCCAACTTACATCCGGAGCACTGCAGATAAGAGATCCAGCTCGCGGATCAAACTTCTTTGACGTGGTTCCCCACATGTTTTTCAACGTGATGTCTTCAATCGTCAAGTTCGCCTTGGCCGTCGTTAGAGAATCACGAGAACTAGCCGAATAGAGACTTACCGGAAACTCGTTGCAGAGAGTTTGATTCTTCTGCCCATAACACTGGGTGATGGTAATCGCATTGTCGTTATTCTCATGATAGAATCGATCGTACGTAACGTTTCTGACGCGTCCGAGACCTCCGCCCCCGTTCAACAGACTCTGGAATTTGGTCTCGATTCCGGGCCAAACCTTGATCCGCGCCCCGTCGCTGGCGTTGAACATGGAGATGTTGTAGATGTACAGGTTTTCTACAATGTCGGTCTCACCCTTGTACTGACCAAGAGAGCCAACACTGATTCCGTGAGAGCCGTTGCAGATAAGGTTCTGAACAATAACGTTGGTGCTGTTGGGCTTGAAGGATACGCAGTCTGGAAGGTGTTACTGCATACAAACGTTAAGAGAGATAGCAAGGATCCTACCATCCGTGTTGTCAATGACTGAATCTTGGATAACAACTCGGTTGGAGCGGTAAGTGTCCCAACCGTCGGAATTGGCAATTTTGACGCCACCGACACTCTTGGGGGGGCATTAGCTTGAAGCCATGTGGAGTTTCGATCCACTTACTTTTGCTTGTATATCCAAGTTGCTGATTAGAACATCGTTACTATTAGCGATGATGTTGAACCACTGTCGAAGATTAGTATTGGTTTATCCGGACTATGATTGACCCAGAAGTGAAAGCCTACATTCGGCGAGTTTCGCATGCGCAAGTTCGTCATTGTTGCGCCATGCGCATCTTCAAAGGTAAACAAAATGGGTCGCAGTAGCTAGAATGATTGATCAGCCTATCCTCCCACGTCATGGGTGCCCTCGACTTACGGTCTTGTTGGTCTGTATCTCCTCCCAGTACGCCTGGCCATGCCCATCGAGAACCGACTGCTCATTGCTCAAGTCGCCGTAAATATTGATATCCTCGCCGCCAAACTTCCAGAACGAAGACATATTCTGGAAAGGGAACTTGAAGCTGTTCTCAGCCCAGTAGTAAGGATCGGCCTTGAAGTTAACTTCCCCAGTGATAACCACGTCGACATGCGAGAGCCAAGTCAGGTCTAGCGGCGAAGCGATGGTGTATTTCTTGTTAAGAACAATTGTCCCGCCATTGTTGCACCTTTCAAAGGCCTTGAGGATTCGAGGAGCGTCATTGGCATCTTTTCCATGGCTGGGTTCGACGTAGCAGTACAGCGAGTGGTGCCTCGGAGGAGAAGCTGGGAAAGATTGGCCGGTGTTGAACGGCGCTGGTTCAACCCGAGGCCTTCTGGGGAGAGTATGATAAGGATTCCCGGTGGCCGTTGACAACTGCACGCATAGAGCCGAGATGGAGAGGAGCTTGCTGATGAACATGGCGAAGACAGGGGTGGAACGACAGGTAAAGAGTTAGTGGCCCCAATGGCAGTCAAATATTCAACACAGACCAGACAGCCGTTATATGTTGCAGGATGGCAATCTAACTATTAAGTTATGATTTTGAGCAATCGAACCTCATACGTGGAAAAATTTAGACTCAAGGTTCCGGCTAAATGCACGGTTCCTGGGTAGTCATCTTATAACACGATTCGAACCCCAGCATACAGCAAGATCATTGCCCCATTCGTGCCTTTAATCTCCAGAATCATCTCCCCCTCATAAGTTAATGCGGGGTTTTGGTTAACTGCAACATCAGCGCCAATGGAAAACGGTGCCCAGGAGCTGGGGTTCCTCTGTCCGGCATGCTTTCTCCGGCTTTGCCGGCTCAATGTCAAGACATGACACGGACTTCTTCCCACAGGATATCCGACCTTACATTCTCTTTCACCATATTCAGATCCTCATGGATGTTTTTTTTAAAGATATCTATTCTACTCACCCACAAACTTTAGTCTCAAGCATCTATGCATGCGTCAAAAGGGCAAACAGATTCGCCTTTGGCAATATGTATTAAGCACCTAGAATTTTACCTTATTCCAAGGCAGTCAGTTCATTCCGATCATGTTTATTAGTCTGACTACTGAAGAGAATCTCCATAGGATCAACGGCTTCTAACCATCACCAAAGCAAAACCCAACGTGTTCCCAGGCCTCTCAACATGTATTAAGCAAAGTTATTTTAGTACTATAATCCCAGTCCCAACAAGAGCGGGTGCTAGCCATAATAGTAGTTCAAGTTAGGACAATCTTAAGAGGTCCTCATAACGAAGAGTGATGCATTAATGTGTGGAGTAATAAATCTTTTCTAGTTCTACCATGTGCCTCTTTTAGAAAACATTTTAGGTATATCCTGAAGTGCGGCGTGCTTCATGTTTCCTTCATTCCTCCCGAGGCCTAAAGGGATATTTGTAGTCAAAGGAATGCCGATGCCACATTAAACCAGACTTTCTTATTGAGCAGTAGGCTCATTGATATCATGTTCATCCTGACCCAAGCTAGGTAAGCCGGCTTGGCCATGTGTGAAGGTTAAGGAAGCCAAAGGATTCACAAGTTTCTCTCGAACACAGTGTTCTTTATTGTGGTGAAGGCCAGCTGCCGGCGGCCGCGCATTACAGATACTCATCACCTTCACACCTTTCGCACATCACAATTTGAGAGGAACCAGCACATATACATCAAGTCTCCGAAGTTAATTATCGTATTATAGTTAATACGAGGGTACAATCTCATCTAGGCAACTGAGCAAAGCCCAGTCCGTAGGAATTATTAATACAAGACTCGACTTCATAGCATTCATATCTCCATTTTCTCACCGCTTTTATAAAAACAAAAACAAAGGAAAGTTACACGTTGAGCTCCCTGTCAGTGGAAACCCAACCACAATACACCTCTTACTTCTGCATCTGCTTCTGCGGCTTCGTCATGGCATCGACGTGCCTCAGCACACGCGGGTACACATCCTGGTAGGCGTTGGCGCCCATCCAGGCATCCAGGTGTCCCTTGCCGGCAAAGACCTCGCGCTCATACCACTGTCGTCCGTGGGCGTTGCAGAGGGTGGTGAAGGAGGTGTCGGTGTTTTCGGCGGTGTAGACCATGTTGCCAGTGCCGGAGAGGAACAGGATAGGGAGACCCTTGAGGCGCTCAATGTTCTCAGGGGTGACAAGGTCGATGTTGGCTGGCTCGTTGGTGGTGACGCGCTGGACACGGCCGGCGTGCATGAGCCAGTTGAGGGAGCGCATGGAAGTGCCGCCAAGGAAGCGGTCAAGATGTCTGTGAGTGGCTTCATTGAGATTCTTGTGCGTCCAGAGGCTATCGTAACGGTGGTTAGCAAAACAACGTTCCCTAAAAGTCCAGGGCAATAAAGACTTACCGGCCAAATACAAGCGAGCTCCTGTGGCAAACAACAGACTTGCAAGTCTCACCACGTCGCTCCGGGTAGAGACGCAAGACCTGGTTAAGAAGCTGCTGCACGTACGAGTCCCTGGGGCTGCTGCTGCAGTCCCACCAGGATCCAATAAGCTTCTCGTAGACCCTTGTGGGGAAGTGCGACAAGATGTTGTTGACGAAGCCGAACTTGGGGTTCATGAAGACCATGGAGGCTGTAACTCCGCTCAGCCACTCGGCAGGGATGGTACCGTCGAGAAGACCGCAGGAGAGCGCAGCGGATCCGGCGCAGTGGGCGATGACGTAGATCTTCTCGTCATCTTGGCCACGGGCGCTCTCGAGCTTGCGGATGTGGGTGAGGGCTGCGTGGATGTCACGGCGAGCATCGTAGGTGGTGTAGTTCTTCTGGGCAATGGGGGTGCGGCCGACACGGTGGGTGAGGCAGTAAGCCCTGTATCCGGCTTCACGGAAGTAGGTGATAGCGTTCTTCTCGATGGTGGGAAGAGCAAACATGGTGTGGTCGACGGCGGCGCCGGGGACGAAGAGAATGGTTGGCGCCTTGCCCGTGACCTCGGCACCGTCCTTGATAGGGTTCCACATGTGCAGCGTCGACTTCTCGCCGTCGGTAGCCTCGAGAGAGATTGTCTGGGTCGGGACAGTCACCTTAGCAGTGCTGTTGACTCCCTCGCTGGGCCACTGGAGACGACCAAGGGTGGAGAAGAACGGAGCAGCGACCTTTCGGGTGAAGTAAGTGAGGAAGCTAGCCGTGGAGGTCAACTTGGACCACATGGTAGGTCCAGTGGGCTCAAAGGTCTGGAGCTCCTGGATAAAGTCGAGCGGCTGGATGTGCAGGGTGCCGCGGCCGACCACCTTAGCATCGGGTTCGGTTTCCGTGACGGTGACGTACAAGGTGGTAGTCTGTCGCCAGACCTCGATGGGGTTGAGGAAAGACTTGGAGTTGACAACCTTGTAGCCGTTGAAGTGCAGCTTCTTGCCCTTGGGGGAGACCATGTCAAAGTTGTAGACAAGGTTGGCCGTGTCGGGCTCACGGGGATCCTGGCTGAAGAGCTGGAAAGTACCTCGGTGGACCATAAAGGTACCACCGAGAGCCTCACAGCAGAAGGTACCCGTCAGGTTAGCTGGGTGACGGGAGTTATTGACCACTGAAGCACATGTCAGCTTTGTAACTTTACCATGTCAAAGAACGTGTACTTACGCTCGTCAATGTCCCAAGACTTGACAGTGAGGAAGAAGCGAGCAGTTTCACAGCGAGTGCGGGCCAGCTTAGCAGCAATATCAAAGTCGACCACATCACCTGAAGCGTGGATGTATCCAGTCATGACCTCAGAGAAGCCAATGCCGGCATCGCCATTGTCATTAGAAGTGTTAATAGTCAAGGCCAGCTTCTCCAAATCCTGGTCACGAGGGTGACAATGAGCGGGTTTGCCAAAGACGTCGAGATCGCCTGCAAGCCAATCAGTCTACATCTTTTCCAGCCGAGGGTCTTTGAGGCCTACCGTTCTTGGTATCGTAGTCAATAGTGATTCCGAACTTATCGGCAGCACACTCGACGGATCGCTCAGCCATAGCGGTGATGGTAGCGAAGGGGTTGACGCCGACAGCTGCAGGAACAGCAGCACCATCACAGACGACCAAGCCTGCGTGAGTATCGTTGCCGGAGCCGGTGAAAATCTCTCCCTTGTGGTCAACGACTCCCTTGTTGGGAGTACCGTCAGAACTGACTCGAGCTCCGCCGCTAGCAAACCGTTAGTTGTCTGATCAATCGCATGTCTCTCGACACCTACATGGGGTGAACTGTAATCTCTTGAGCGCCAAGAAGTCTCCACGCCGGGTTGGTAACGAATGTGCCTCCGACAGACTTGGTCATCTCATTAAGGAAGGCATGAATACGGTTCACGGACTCCGAACGGCCGACACCAGAGTAGGTAAGGACAGGCTTGTCCTTCCTAAGGGTAAGGCTCCCCTGGCTACCTAAAGAGCGGTATATCAGCCACAGTCATGAAAGAAGAATGGTTGTGACATGCAACTTACTATCATGAGACATGATCAGATACGCAGGAGTTCTAGCCACACTGCCCTCAGGGAAATATGGCCCGAGCAATCTGCTACCCATGACTGCGGCAGCCTTGGTGGCCTTGCGAATCGCATCAAACGTCGGGTGAGTTCGGTCCGGCAAGGTAGTAAGGATTGGCAACATGAATGGGCCAAGCGCCATTGGGATGGCGCAGTCTTCAACGACGAACCCTTCCAAGGGCTTGCCGGGGAACGCTTCGCGCATGTCGAGCACCGATGTGATGCAAGGGCCAACGGGGCGGTCCTTGGGAGGGTCGGGGTGAGCCATGCAATTGGCTTCATAGTCGGTGTTGTAGCTGTCGACTGTTAGTTAAGAATATTACCGATGATCGAGCCCGTGTCTTACCCAAATCCCAGCATATCTCCGTTACCGCTCATGTCATGGCCGACCTCGTCACTCATGCTCAAACCAAGCTCCTTGCTTCGCAGAAGAATCTCAGTAGTTCCGAGACTGCCCGCTCCAAAGAAGACAAGCTTCTCCGCATGAACCCACATAAGGTCATCGTAAAGAGACAGGAATCGTCCGCGTCTGTTCGAGTGCCACGCGAACCAAATGATGTAGCCCTTTCTGTCCCCTGGGGCCTTGGTGACGTAACGAACCTCACACTCGCAGAAGATCTCGGCGCCCCAGTTCCAGGCATCGCTGATGTAGTTGACCAAAGTAGTAGACTTGCTGCCGTCGTTGATACCGGTGGCATCCATGCCGGTCAGGGTTGAGCCGCGCATGTAGACGCCAGTGCTGTTGGGTCCATCCTCGAAGCGCGTTGTCTGCGGGACGCGGCTAAATTGTCCCTCGCGACCCATCAGGCTCGCTTGCTTGTGCAGCAAGTTTGCCTTGAGGAGCTCGGGCGATGTTGCTGGGTATTGAACTGGTTCGAGAACGTCTGCCGCCCGTTGATAGTCTGGAAGGTGTAAGTTGGTCATCTCATATGATTCAAGAATAATACTCACACTTCTTCAACTTGCCCTCTCCTCGTAGCTCCTCTGGCCAGATATCCATTTCCAAGACCGCCGGAGTAGGCTCCAGGAAAACATTAGCGTTGACCAGACTGGTACCGCCCAGTCCGTTAGCCATATAGACGTTCTGACCCTCACCGAGAGCAAAGTGGTAAAGGCCAGTCGGGTTTCCGCCATTGACAAGCATTCCGGGAATGCTTCGCCTATCTCCAGGAGCAAACTCGCCGCTGATGCGAAGCTCCTTGGCAGCATCAATCAGACCTTCGGGGAACTCGCCAGGCCACCTCTCCTTGCCTCGCTCCAACACGCACACCTTTTGGTTTCCACGCGCCATCCTGCTCGCGGCCACGCCGCCTCCGTATCCAGTTCCGATAACAACCACGTCGTAAGAGTTGCGCATCATCTCGACAGGGAGAGAGATGCGAGGGAAACGACGCGGGTTCCTGTTGTCTTGGCCGCCGTCAGACAGCCGCATGGGGACTCCCCAAGCCTGTCCGTTTACTCCAGCATCAGCACCGGTGGAGTTGCCCTGGTCCTGAGAGTTGCCATTTTGGTGACTACCGTTGGTGCCGTTGGAATCGTTCAGGCCGCTGTAGCCGTTGAAGCCGGTGGCGCCGTTGAACGCAGAGGTTCCATTGCCGCTGTAATCTTCATCCATGGTGCTCAAGATAACCGCTTGGGTACGCTATGATGAGAAGAAGGCACAGCGGGGTACTAGACGCTGGATTTTCTGTAAAGGACTGTGGGGATGAGTGAGAAGGGAGTGACTTTTGGGTTGCGTAGAAGCAAGGGGGAACTGTCAAGCGGGACGGACCGTGTTAAATAAACCGCTGACAGGTCTTCGATCATCGAGTGATATCATTCAAGGGAGCAAAATCACATGTCAGCAACTGAAAAGAAATAAGGGTTAAATGTGGTTATATGTTGCACAAAAGTCACTTGGCGGTATGTTCGTGTCAGCCTGTCAGCCGCCACATTCGCTGCTGGCCAGTGAAGGTGGAAATCACAAATGCCAATGCTTGCGACATCACATAGCTGACCACGCAGCTGAGAGCACTACCGTAATCTTTAGAGCACATGTGAAAAAGCCAAGACTCGATGAGGGGACTGCAGCCTTGGGGAAAGTTTGGCCGGTTGAGTTGGCTCATTGGACACTAGTCGATGCACATGTCGAGATCGACCCAGGGATACTCGATGCATACGATTTTACAGAATAGGACCGATTTATGCACAGCTCTACATAGTGGATTCTCACCAGTGCCGTGAAAGGATACATCAAAGCGCAGGTCTAAGAAACGGCCGAGCCAGCCACATGGCGCCATGTCTTACTGTATTTAGTGAACCACATGCCTTTTCTCCCTTCAAACCTCAGCAGAAGAGTTCAATGCAATTGGTCCAACGGATACAGTTGCCGTTATCAGCAATGATGGTATTCTGGAATTTCCTATAGTATTAAGGTACTGGGTGCCCGCCTTTCATGCCCTTTGCATGTGAAATTTGAATAGAGTTGATCGCTGTTTATTGGTCTATAATAGTTAAAGCGATGATCCTTTCCTCTCCCTCCCTTGAAGGTTCTTGGAGAGACATTGGCTTCACGTCAACACGAGCATCGACCAACCATGACGTCTCCGCATTCGTCCTCCGCTGGTTCAGGCGATAACGGAAGCCATTCCGTCAACTAATCTTCGGTAGTCATTTGCTTGTGATATCAGTTGAGTTTAAAGAACAACACGATATCTTCAACGCATCATCGTCCTAGTTAGAGCCTGCATGTGCATGCTCACATGGTAAACAAACTAGGCCAAAGGGAACCATGGCCGGATTTGTGGGCTAATGGGTCGGTTGAAAGCCGGCTTCATGTGCAATTTCTTCTCGAGTCTCTTCCCTTCCTCACATTCTTACACCAGCATCACCCCATTGGTAAGCAGACCATGGCACGCGCAATCTGCTCCAGATCCAATGTCGGAGAAGCTCCCAGCTATGACGACAAGCCCTGTTTCGCCGCCTGGCGAATGGTTGGGCGTCTATCAATCACCGAAACACCCCAGACGGAACAAACCGGTCCATCCACGTCTATAGCATCCACCCCGGGCCGCAGACCCGGAGCATATGCGCGACCTGGCTAGGAAGATTCACGAGTGGACTCAGCTAGCTCGCGATGATTATGTCGGGCACCAACGTCTACGACCTGATCGAGGTCCGCGTCCTTCCATTTCCCGCTGACGCAAACTTGTGGAGGCTTGTGTAACGCGCCGTAAAGCGGGGATTGTTTCACGGGACGAGACACGGGACGATATTTCTTCATTCCTCTTATGTTTGAGTATCTATGGCGACTTCGATTCATCATCCGATAAGGGCGAGGAGGGCTGGCGGGTTGATCGTAATCAAGGGAGGAGCTCTCTTCATATGTCTTACGTCCTGCGCCCAGACCCAGATACTCCAAGTGAACAACCCGCGGCTGACTTTACACAATTTCGTCATGACCGGCTCCTCTATCTGAATTGCGCCGCCGCTCCGTCAAGGGCAGCAGCTCCTCGAAATGCTGTTCAAGCTGGGACGTTGGGGCTTACTACAAGTCGAGGTAAGCAAACTTGATATGATGCTTCCTAAGCAGCAAACTAAGAACGTTTATAGGAGTTTGAGAAACAATGTCGAATAACTTGCGAAATTACGATGACCAAGCTCTCCAATACGACTTTCAGTCAGACAAGGGCACCCGGGACGTCGATTTTCAGATTGATCACCGGCAATCCTCTCGGTGCAGCCAGACTTGCCACGGCGCATATCGTACGTCTGCCTTACCAGTCTGCCAACGGCGTCTCATGGTGGAAGTAAGACTTTCTCAAGACAGCAAAGAAGGCGGCAGACTCATGGGAGCATCTCCTAAGGGCTAAATAGCGGGGGATTGTTCTCCTGACCTTCCATTATCCATGCTCAAGCTTGTACCATGTCAGGGAACCCATTGATCAAGGAAGTAATCTTTGATGAAGCGATATGATTCCTTTCTTTTCCCCCCCTTTATTCTCCCACGAGTCTTGACGGTAGTGCGCCGCGGCGGTCATCTTACGTTCGTGGACTGGCAAGGACCAGTGACGAGTTCCATTAGCGAAGGGCTGTCGTCGCCAGTGCAATTGGATCGCGTGCGCCTAATGCGACGGACAGGCTAAGTGCAACATAGACATCGAGAAAGAACTGCCCCATGTCGAAGCATCTAGAAGTCCGACCAAGACACCTCAGGGAAGATCGGTTCTCCGGCGGTAAGCCGGTCAGACGAAGGCGATTATAGATGGGTGAAAGAGACATTCCATCGGGGGCATAGCCTGGTCCTGGTTCAGCTACTAATGTTTCTTCTGTCACTGCAACTCTCGCAACTGGTCTCGGGACGCATCCCTGAGACTAAATTTGGACAGCAAAGTTGAGGCAACCGACTGGTCTAAGGGGCTACAAGACCTACTCATCTTAGCCGCCTGGTCAATATGGAATTTCAATTCTACAAGAGCAAGGTACCATCAAATTTTATGGGTCAAAAGCGAGAGGCACCACAACAACATTGGTCAGGCCGAAGAAGCTTGCAAGCGGACTCCGGGAGGTTTCAGAAAAGAGAATGCGAGGACCCGCCAGGATCGACTACCATGACTAGCACGACGACTTAGATATAAGCCCGAACTTGCCGAAGACGTCTCACTCCCGATACGTACAGCAACAACTACGATGTCAGTACGACTTTAAAGCGATTGAAGAGTCATATGACAGAAATTGAGGAACGAGGTTCTAATTGCTAATTAATCACAACCAGCATCATGAAGAAATATGTTATAGCAATGTCTGCAGAGGATGTGTTGTTCGCCGTTTTGGAGGCCTGATGATTACACTCATCAATTTGAAACCGTAGCCCTCTGCCCGGAGTATTGACAATGCGCGAGAGGAGCAACATGCAATGCCAGACCGAGCATCTTTCTAGAGGTCGGAACGCATAAAGCGGTGTATTTCCTAATAAACAAATACGAGCCATGATACCCCGGAGGTAACGATCAGCACGCGTAGATGAAAGGAGGAAGGATATCCCTTCGAGAACCACAGTGACACGAGATAGCCCCTAAAAATAGACGAAACACCAGGGATAATGATTCCTGGCTAAACCAAACTGGGTAAAAGGTGAGATTCTCGAAAGCTTAGTCACATTAGCGCATGATTCTAATAGGTTTGACTTTCGGCTCCTTGTCCTTAAACAGCAAGGTTATGGAGTAGCGTCGCCCTGCCAGGCATTTATTGCTCTCACCCATGGGCCGGCGATGCCGACTCCCGAAGTCCAGACGAAATCGAGCCATCCAGACTTCGATAGCTTGGTTGTGGCTAGGTCATGAGGCTATACGAGGCTGCAAATCTTAGGAATACGAAATCGTGGAGCCGTGCAAGTGCCATTGTATTTTTGGAAGTAATGCCATTATCTGAGTGCTGATGAAGATATAAAGAACCGTCATCCCGACCAAACATCTGACTTTTCCATCATCAACTACTACTCTCATCACCAACAACTCCAAACCTCAATCTCCTCTTCTCACCCTCTTCAACTCCACTCAAAGCTTCACCAAGGTCAGTCCCAAAGTTCAAACACCAATCAGCCTCAACCATCCTGACAGCTCAACAGCCTCCTCCAACCATCACAATGAAGTTCTCTGCCACCATCCTCGCCGGCCTCCTCGCCGCCACCGGCATGGCCGCCCCCTCCTCCGGCCCCGCCGAAATCTCCATGATGGCCGCCACTCCCAAGTGGACCGTCCAGAGCCTCAACCGCACCTGCGACAAGCCCGACACCACCTGCACCTGGAACTTCAAGATCAACACCGGCAGCGGCGCCGCCACCCCCTGCAAGTACGTCATCAAGGGCAAGAACGCCGACAAGATCAACGGCGGCCCTGCCAAGTGCGGCGTCTACACCATCACATCCGGCTGGAGCGACCAGTTCGGCGCCGACAAGGCCTTCACCACCCTGTCCGTCGTCAACAACAAGAAGCAGATCATCTACCCCGCCTACACCGACAAGCAGCTCGCTGGTGGCAAGACCGTCAAGCCTGACCAGTCTTACGCCCCTGCTACTCTCCCTTAAGCGTGATGGGAGTGGATGTGGACGTGTACACTACCTAATTACTAGAAGATGGTTGATTGAGCGTTTGATGTTGAAAACCTTACTTTCTCCGGATTGTTGTACATATAGACCAGGTATATAGACGATCTATAAACGTATAGACTTCCTTTGATTCAAACATGTGCTAGCGAGCAGAACTGCTTTCTGGGACCTTCATATCCTGCCTTGATGATAATCATGCGACTCAATAAGTGTCATTATGCTAGAAAGTAAAAAAGATGTGGTAATTCGATGAAATTAGATCTACTACACTCACCGCACTAGTCCTGCGGGAGGCCGACCAAAACATGAAGGATGTAGGGGTCATGGAAGAGATCTCTAGGCACTGTTTGTGATCAAGCGGCAACTCACATGCATCAAACCCAATCATAGCTCACATCGAGGGACCGAGAGCTGCGGGAGGCCTACCACGGCGCTCAACAAGACGGGCGGTGAGAGACCAAGGCCTTTCAAGTCACCCTCTCAATGCCCGCGTAGCGCAGTGATGGTGTGAGGGGGCGAGGACCATCTCTCCTTGAATGGTGACGATGTCGCCAGAAGAGCATTTCGTCACCATGTTGTTGTGCTTCATAGATGGGTTGACAGAAGCATTATTAGTTGAATTCCACTGTTCTTCACGGGGTAGTGTCATAAAAACTATGGCAGAAAACGGCTATCCTTTAGCGAGCCCAGTGTCGCCGACTATCCTGTTTGAAGTTATCCGATCCTTCGGCGCCATGTGTTCAACGCCTGCAGATATGCACATTGCGATACATGTACAAATAAAATCCCATTCCCCCTCTTTCTTAGCAGAGTCATCCCTCTTGTCTCTTCATCAATTCTGGATAACCCAGGATATAATTCCCCCGTCACGTCTTGAGCCCGGTTCATCCCCATCCCCTCGCGATCTACCTTCCTCTTAGAGCTACCGCACTCGACACCGATGCAATGTCTCGCAGAAAGCCACGGTCGGGGGATTCATGGTCCATGTATCCAGAGTTGCACGATCAGCTATCAGACGACCTAGAGAGTGACATGCTCTTCTTCGAGTTTTACGACTGTGATGACGACAGAACATGCATCAAAACATACGATACAAACGTCATGGGGAAATTTAATTGTCCCAACAGCAATTGCAGCACCAACGGCTGGTCAAGCAAGAAAATCGCCATCACTATCCGCATGTATACCGAGCATCAGTATAACGCACGAGTCTATCACCAGAGATGCAGAGAGTGCAATAGTCTCAGCCGTCCGGATCTGAATGAGGAGTCTTACGTCGATCGAGTGGCATACCGCATCAAGAAATGGAATGGGATATATGTGGAGAGACCATTCTACTGCGGCGATTCAAAAGGTCCACACGAGACAGGGCTGTGTGAGGGTTGCCGGAACGGTCATTGTAAGCAGGGCGATGATCAGGTGTGGGGACAAGGGACCGGTTATCTTTGAGAGTAGATGGATATAAAACGTTATCCAGATCAAGATATCAATTTAGGAATGACAGTAGTTTGTTCGCATTAGCAATGAAAGCAAAAGACAAGCCAAGAATCAGCCAGAGCAAATCAGCCACCACTCCACACAAGCGTGGCATACAGGCAACCCTTTAAAGATAAAAGCACCCGCTGCCCGACTACTGTCCGTTCGCCCAAGCACATCCTATCCGCCACAGCAGTGTCACTAAGCCACAACACCACTAGTAGAACTTCGCACACTATTCCAACAGGCGCCAACAACAAACTCAGCAAACTATGCCCTGTTCGTCACCAGCATCACCTTCTCCCGGGGATTGGGCTTTGCAAAAGCCTCATACTCCGCCATAGTCATGTTACTAAAGAAAGACACAAGATCCGGGATGGGCCGCAGACAATACTGCGTAGGGCACTTCACGCCCTCCGCCGCGGTGCCGATGTTCTTTCCCTTCATCTCTTTCACCACTTTAGAAATAATCCTGACGTTCACTATTTCCAAGGCCAAGTACAGATTAGCCATTTGCAACGTAGTCAACATCTGTTCCACGACTTGCGCAGCCTGCATGTCCTCCAAATACGAAAGTCCGTCACGCACGCGCTTGTCGCGATCGTCATCCACGACCACATCTCGAAAACTAGGTACGGTCACCCCCTGGTGTTCGCTTTTCAGCATCTTAGAGGCTCTGGTTGGGAGTTCCAAGGCTGATTTGAGCTTCGTGATGTCCTTGCAGAGTCTGAACACACGCCTTTCAAGCTTTGTTGGGAATGTGTGTACAATGTTTCCTGGCTTAAGAAAGTCGTCCAGCACGTCAAGGACTTGGGCGTTGGCGTCTGGTTTGTCGGTGCAGTTTGACATGCTGGTGGCCAGTTGGGTGACGTTTCCCAGCAGGAGTGGCATTTCCTCTGATACGATCCCTCTCACGTCGGACCAGCCTTGCAGAATGCGATTAACGTCCGTCGAGTTGACGGGATCAACGAGATTGGCCAGGCTATTCGAAAAGGTAAACAGGGCCTCGGCGGCACTACCCAGGCTGTACCGGTACAAGTCGTACCGATAAGGGTGAATCTTTTTGAGACCGTGAGTGAGAGAGTCAAAGAAGGTCTTTTCATCAAAGGGTATCTCGACAGTGCCGTTCCCATGCGGCGGATCCCAGAGAATTTGCCGGGATGCTTGGCCAACCGATTTCAGGGACACCCCGAGGTCGACGAAAAGATCCGTATCAAGAAGCTGACTCATCTGTAGATGGGATTTGGGCCATTTGTCCTTGAGGGCGGTAGACTTGTCGCCGGGAATCCCCAGGCCGAAATCCGAGAACAGCTGATCAAATGGGGAATATGGGACTGGGGGGTCTGGAGAGAAGAGCTTAACAAGCAACAAGCCCAGGACACAGCCCACCAGGCCTATGAAGATACGCTGCAGGGCTGCAGAGTTTATCTTGCGTTTCTTTTTTGGGGGGTGGCGAGAGAAAAGTGAGATGGCATGGGGGATGGGAAGTTCAAAAAGCGGTGGTTGGGTGTCACTCTCGGGGTTTTTCAACCATCCGATAGAACGCTGACCTTGATCATCTCTCCCGAGCTTGATGCGCACAGGGCCATCTAGATGGGACCATGAGGGGAGAAAGTCAAGCTGGATTCGGACGACAGGGGTATTGGGGGCGGTGCGGACATCCAAAGTCAAGCGTCTGGCTTCAGGGCGGTCTCCAGAGTATACTGGCCGTCCGCCCCGGCGATGCCTTGGTTGCGGGGGCATTGGGTGCTGATTTCGGTCAAAGAAATGAGGTTGGGTCTGGATACTGGAAAGTAGAGGGGTGGGAACTGGTGAGAGGGCTGACTGAGTGGCAGTCAGGGCACCATTCGAGGTTTATGAAGTGAAGAGATGGTGCTCGAGAGCAAACAATCCGGAACTCGGGGCACACATTCGCCGTCTCAATTGAGAGGGAAGAGTGGGCTGAATCGCAGCCATTACAAGCAGATTCCAGAACCGGGGACGATAAACATCGGCTATTGAAGCGGGGAGACGATGTTGGTCGGTAGGCGCAAGCAGGGAGATAACCATGTGGCAGGTTAAAGGGAACGCTGAAGCCCTCAAAAGAGACGTGCGCAGAGGGTCAATAGCAGTGGCTTATATTGACGCAGGTGGTGGTGTTGAGAAGAACAAAGGGAAAATTCGCACATGTATACTGTACCTTTGCCAACGCGGGGCACAATAGCCTGGGACGTACACGCAACTTTTACTAACCAACCACCCACGCTGACAGCGGAGCTGAATCACAAGCACCTCCCTCCAATTCACAGCGGCAAAAAGGCGAAAAAAAACATACAACAGCGGGGATTCGCTGGTCGTCACCGACCCAACTACTAGTCCGCCCCTCACCGGCTTGACTCTGGGAGAGCAGACGGGATCCCGTATTTTCCAGTGGGTATGGTCGTATGTGCTAGAGTGCTGACCGCAATTGGATTATCAGCACGGAGGCGACGATTGGCTAGACCCACTAAATAGCAGCGGCATGACTGGTCACAGCCCCTGTAGAAGCCCCGCTGCTGCTAGATAATCTCGCCGCTGTGATATAAATGTTTTATCTCTAATTAAATATACTCTTTTATATTATATTTATATTATTATTACTTTATTATTATAGTTATATTCAATACTTATATATAATTTATATTAATATTCTTAGTTAATTTAATTATTACTTTATTTTAAGCTTATTAATATAAGTTATTTACTTAAATAAATAATTTTATTTTATAAGAAAAAAGCTATAAAAGTAGTTAAAACTAAAAGTAAGATTAACTAGTAGACTTTTAAAAAATATTATCTAATAGTAGTATAATAATTATATCTTTTTAAGAGATAAACTAGTTATACTAGGTTTATATTAGCAGAGGGTTATTAGCGTTATCTTAAATAAAGAGGTAT